>JAOWAW010020577.1:0-15432 GCA_028565695.1 Nicola tetela | reverse complement strand
AGTAACTGGGCTTAGAAGTTAGGAATAGGATTGAAGTGGTTGGTCATAGCTACTGTCACAAGACAAATGTGTGGGGTTCCTGTGTGATCGAGTTGCTTTGCAAGGTATCTGTGTGATTGAGGGCTGTGTTGGGCGGTTTCTTAGTCATGTGGCTAGGCTCTACATGTAACTTGATGATCTGCAGGCGCTGTGGGCACACATTCAGCATGACGGCTGCTAAATCCTGACGTGTACCTTGCTTATCCTTTTGGCGACACTCAAATCAGAACGAAACGCTGATCATGTACCGGTATGTTTGGTTTGGTGTGCAAGACTCTGGCTAACATGCTTATAGTATAACACATGCGCATGTACGATGTTGTGTGTATGCATTGCATACCAGTAGACATGTATATATTATATACATGTATATCGAATGGACTGGTGCATCCAACATTGAAAATTGGATGTTGGAGTATCCAAATTTTAAATATCGAAAAATTTTACCTCATCAATGAATTGAAAATCGGAATGGCCCCAAAATACACTGGTAGTACATATATGCATGCATTTATTTTTCCCAATGATTTACTCAAGATCAGAGACAAAACCAGAAATAAAACACAAAACACGAGCATACTCAAAGAAAACAACGACAATCACAATAACAAATAATCTTCAGAAAAAAAACAAAATATAAATGAAGAAATGAATATAAATCATCCCACAAGAAAACAAGACAATACACACACACACACGCATATATATATAGACATGAAGAGATGAATAAACATCATTACGCAAGAAAACAAAACAAAATATAAGTGATATTAAAATAAACGAGACAAGAAATTCACACAAACAGACATACATGCATGCATACAAATGAAGTGTGACAGTTGACACAACGTTCTCCAGGCCTATAGAGTTCTGCCACTGTGTGGCTAATGATTTTCTGCCATTGTGTACAGGGTTATTGTTTTGATATTACTCAGTTGCACATTATGACCTGTTGATCACACCAGACAGTGACCTTTGATCTCAATAATTTATCAAAACTTGTCAGGTGCACTATTGAAGTTCATCAGCTAGTAGCATAAACAACACAACAAGAGAAGGCTAGAAAGCATAGCATGAGTGACAAAAGAATCAGTTGTAAAGGTGAATCAGTGAAGAGGATGAAACAGTACTGTAACCGCAAGATATTCAGAAAAACGGATATGGTTCATAGCAAAAAGTCCCAGTCAGGAAGACTTACAAGACTCAATTTAGTGGAGAGAAATATTCAAGTGCAGCATCAGAACATTCTCATTGAGCCCAGACGTCTTGCTCAGTACAATGAATCCACTGAAGAAGAAGAAGAAGAAGAAGAAGAAGAAGAAGAAGAAGAAGAAGAAGAAGAAGAAGAAGAAGAAGCGACCATACCTTAACATGAACAAGACTAAATTATAACAGTTGCAGTGCGTGCCAAGCGGATAGGCATTCAGATTTCTCGCCAAGTTGGCATCCCTCCTCTCTTGGAAACGTCAACTAAGAGAAACACTTCACGCAGACTCTTCCCGTTACAGCTAGCTCTCCCGATCGGCCTAGATAAGGTCAAAAACTCATAAATGAGTTTTCCTGCACCACCCGCTGAACCAGTCGCTCTGTTGGACCTGCACTGTTGGCGATGGAACGCAAGGATTTCTTCAATCAGGCGCGATTTGAAATGCGTGGTCTAATTTTCTTAACTGTAATCAGCAGAGCCTTACTCTCGATCTGAACGATTCAAAAAAAAAACCGCCACCAACCACACGTTTGCTGTGTGTGTGCTGCCAACTCTTCTTTCTCGTCCTAGGCTACGTCTGACCGAAGAGTGACGCGTGCCATAACTAAAAGGTACCCAAGGGAAAAGTAGCCAGTCGCCTTTACAACTACTGGTCGCCTGAAAAGAATAACAGGCCTCAGAGCCAAGGCTCTGCGCAGGTTGATCTAAAGCAGACGCCGACGACGAATCGGAAGACTGTTGTAGTGTCCTAATGGCCGGCTGGCACTCTGCCATTTTCATCATCAAAGAAAGCGCTGTTATGGACCAAGCCACGCCCTGAATGTCATGAGCTAACCAAGGTCTGCCCTGGCGACACTAACACTACTACCAGTACAAGGAGCATTAACGTTGTCATTCTCTTTGGCCAAATAGCCAGCCTGATTGACAAGTTTGGCAACAAATAGTTATACATTAAAATAGTCCACGTAGCGCTGCCCCCGCGCGCCTAATTCGTAACGTACAGTATAACCATTATAAGTTCATTACAAGTTCACCCATGTCCGCCAAGAAGAGACTCGGAAACACTCAATTTGTAACGCGCAATCGTTGCCATACCTGAAGTCGAACGGTCAGGTCATGTGCCCCTGAAAAAGAAGTAGGGTGGCACAGCAGAAAGGGAACTACTCAATACGGCCAGAGAGAGACTTGGCCAAAACGCAAGAGAAGGGAAAACTTCGAAAAGGCAGGCACTGGAGGGGGGGGGGGGCACTGAGACGGGCAAGGAGTCGGGACCCTGAGATCGAGAGAACCTGATAAGGAAACTCCTAATGCTCTATCCTGGCTCTGGAAAGAACTTGACAGTTGGAAGAAATTACCAACCAACCGAGGGCTGCAGTTGCTGGCAGTTGTAGTAAATACACCTCTCACTTATAGCCGGTAATAGCAATTGTAGGTGCACATCAAAAAGATATGTGCGTACGCATGCGCAGAGACGTCGCATCCTCGCTGCTCCATGGCCATGGCCTGTACAGCCAGAGGGGTTGAGCGTTGATCCTGTCGTTGTACAACGAGCTGTACGACAACGGTAGGTGACCGTCGATTTGTCATTTCATTTTCCTCTTCTATTTTCTTTCATCGCGATCGAGCTCACTGCGTCTGTGTATTCAGGACAATTTGAACCCAAAGCCGCGTTGATGAGTTTAGCCCCAGGCGTGAAAGCGGCCAAAGTAATTTGGTGAACACCGCCGGCTATTTCTAACACATCAGGAGTAGACAACGACCATTATGACACCTGGGCCTGGCAGGGGGGAATCCAGCTCACCGTTCCAATGTCTGGAGAGGGCAGTGGTCATGGATGTAGGCATGGAGCAACAATCGACAATAGACATGATAAAGCCAGTTACAGCCAAACCTACTCCACGGCTAACGCTTGCTTGGCTACCAAGGACAGGGATGTCAACCTAAATTATGATCGTCTTCCTCACTGCCGGACAATAGCACCGAGGCGATACAGCGGTTGCTGAACTTAAAACCAGTAACGCCGTAAGATGACACAAAAGCAAGTCCGTGCAGGACATCTGGGCCTCTCAAGCAGGCACAATAGCTACGTGTGTGGCGATCCTGAAATAAGTAAGATTCTGACGCAGAGTTCAACTTATGCTGCAGTTGCACACGCAGGACGACGGCATACTGGGTATATAAAAATTTTAGGTCTTGACCTGGCTGCGAAATGCCGAAAATTAAATGTTTATCACTGGCGAATGCAATGATGATCACACAGCTCGCTCCTATGTGCTCCCTTCCACTGAATATACCAGGTTAAAGTGGCTCACGTTAAGGTTTTGGTCATAGGGTGAAGCAATAAGCTCTGTAATAACATCACGAGAAAGTCACCAGATCTCCAGCTTATTAATTAATATTGAGAATTTAGGGGTAGTCTCTACACATGTTAAGAGGCTATTGAACCAAGAGTACTATTACGCCATTCATGCAGGCTTTGTCTGTCTGTCTGTCTCTAGCCAGATTCTCTCTCTCTCTCTCTCTCTCTCTCTCTCTCTCTCTCTCTCTCTCTCTCTCTCTCTCTCTCTTATACTTTTTTATTAACAAATGACGCAAAAATCACGAAAATATAAAACACAAAGGTGACACACAAGACAATGGAAGATAATTAAGGTATAACACTCAAGGTGCAAATTAGACAAGACGAAGGGGATACGTAAACTACTAAAGAAACGTAACTTTGGCAAAAAAAGGAGTCGTAATTTAGTGAAGACTCCCCTCCACTATTGCCAACTCCGCATTGGAGATCCTGCCGCGGACACGATGACGAGATCCTCTCAGGCTCTCTCTCCTACTCACTCACTCGCTCACTCACTCACTCACTCACTCACTTACTCCCTCCCTCCCTCACTCACTCACTCACTCATTCACTTACTCACTCACTCACTCACTCTCTCTCTCTCTCTCTCTCTCTCTCTCTCTCTCTCTCGCTTTCTCAGTCACCATCTTGTCATGGTCAGGTTACGTTACGGAAGACGTAACACCAGTACTAAGGTTCCGTCACTATACACTTCTCGCTCTCTTTCTTCTGTAGTCTACTCGGTTGCTCGCTGAACATCAAAAAGTAGTAAGCTTACCTTCGCTGGATCAGCCGTGCTGAAGAGATCCACGTCAGCTCTTATAAGAAGTAGAGGGAGCGATTGTTGCTCTTGCGTAGGGCGGCCATACCATCACTGTTTAATGAGTGGGTATTTGTAGTTCAAACTGCGCCGGTCATTGGCGAATTTCTCCAGGCATTACGTCGTAAGCTCTGTAGCTGTTTTTATTCCCTCGCTGAAGACGACTACGCTACCGGTAGTTTCTAAACTATTCGTGGCCATCAACGTCCAATTAATTAATGAGTTGATAAGCTGTTGATCCGGCGCCAGAGCACACGAACCGCGGCAACCAATCTAGCAGGAACTTTGAATATATCAAGACTACGTGCAGTTTGTTCACTTGGTACTCACTCAGCTGTTACAAGAGATTTAAGGCGGGGTGAATGCTAGTTGTCCACATTAGCTCGGCCACCTCGCGAGTGGCTGTTCAACTTGTTAAAATATGTGCGATTCTTGGCGCCTGCGGCTGGGTTCGGCTTAACCTCTTACAAGGGTTAGTACTGTAAGATACTGCTTCGAAGCCGGTGATCGCCCCGCCGTTTATGAACAGCCGCACAGCGTACACGAGGTTAAAATCAGCCCCCGAAGGCCGTCCTTTACGGAGTCCTAACTGAACGACCTCTTTACTCCAGTTTACAACTGACAGCCATAGCTCACTCACCGTATTTTGGCATATACGGCCTGAGTACCAGTGCACTAATCCAGTACACATTCCTTGCAAACTCACAGGAATCACGATAAGCTTCGTTGTCTTCATTCTTCGGTGACGCAAATACTCTATTGAACCACAACACACAATGCAGCCATTGTTGTCTGCTAGATTACGACATTGGGCAATATTCGCACGCTGAGGAGGGTCGTTAAGCTCCCAACTAAGATAAATATAGATCACTCAACATTGAACGATGAGTATCTCCGACTGCTCAACACACAGCTGGGACGTGAGGGGACAGACTATAGGTCAAATTCTATCATGCTCAAAGTAACTAGCCATCATTCATGTTCTGCTTTAGTTGTGCTTGAGGAGCTTTAGCGCACTGTTCTCGCAGTTAGAGTTCGATATGTTTTCCTGCAGGGGACGGAAAGAGAAAATCGGTGTGTTGAATGGGACCGCGACTCGCCGCCTGCCCGGGACCAAAAAAATTAATCATGTTAAGGGACAAGCCTTACAATGCATGGGCATTGTTAGTAGTTTGTTGCGAGTACTGTCTGATGCCTTGCAGAAACAGTCGTGTCATAATCAGATAATTATTATGATACTCTGACGAATTTCCATAAAGCTGATCCATTGATCTACTCGCACGTATAGGCCTCGACAGTGTTCAGGTGAATGCATACAGCCTGTTCTTGTCAGGGATAGAGAGATTTGGAGAGGGTTTTTCTTTCTTCAGCTACCAGTCTTGGCCGAAACGACGTTTTAGTAAAGACTATTAGCTGAAGAAGGAAGGAACCTCTCCAAATGTGAAGGCGTGTAGGGTTACGTTTACAAGTCTGAGGCCGAGGCGAGAGGTTACATGCTTGTAATTTACCTGTTGGTAGCACAGGAAACACAGGGTTAGTGACCACAGGCTGTCACACTTCGCCGTTTTAAGAAGTTCTCCTTTTTGTACATTGAGTGTCATTGTCCTCTTTTGCTCAAGTGAACGACTTTAAGCCGTCAAGCGCTCTCTTGAGCTTCCCAATATCCTCGGAGCTCTCGACCAGAAGATCACTTCAAGATTTATAACTGATGTGACGCCTCTTACCAAATTAAGCAGCGGCTTAGAACAGGCTAAGCGGTGGACGTCGATACCTGGCGGTGACCTAGCCGCTGGATCTCTGTGCACTCTGCTGCATTAAAGCTTAAGTTAGGATCCACATTCTGGTGCCATGTTAACCGTGGTTACCATGGTAAAGGAGCATTCGACGCCTACTCATCGGTTGGCAATAAACCGTTTGGTGGCGAGGAATGTGTCAATGCAACATGGCGGGGTGCTCGACGAAAAGAATGGAACACTTGTCACTGACAGCGAGTCAATCTAAGCTGGTGGGAGTGTCTAGCCACAGGCCATGTCATGTTTTGATGACGGCTAGAAGAACTGACCGGGTGGGCGCTTGTTGCGCTCATTGAAGGTTAGTATTGACAGTTATGAACTTGGAATTGACCGGATTTTAATCCCTCCCTTAGTGTCTTCCCAAGAGCCATTACATGGACAGTGTAATGGCACTTACCGCTGTCATTGTTGTTTCCCTAATTGACACTTGGCCATACCTGTCGTTTATAGGAAATTCTCCAATGGTTCGTCTTATCATGGTCAATAAGCTGGCTCGATTTTCGCTCCTCGTAATTTACCATGCAGAGATTTCATAGGATTACTGACGGTTGCAGTGGGACTTTACAGACTGCATGTGGAGCCTGGGTGAGAAAAGCCTTCTTCTGACCAGATCAACAAATTCTAACCACCGCAGTGCTAGCCTAATCTTATCGTAAATCAGATCCCTTTCACTCTCTCGCTCTGTCTCCGCTCTCTCTCTCTCTCTCTCTCTCTCTCTCTCTCTCTCTCTCTCTCTCTCTCTCTCTCTCTCTCTCTCTCTCTCTTTCGGCTAGCTCTCACACACTCTCTCCAAACTCTTCAACTCTCCCTCTCTCTGTCCAAACTCGATCTATATAGCTATCTCTTTGCGGAATAGGTTTGCTTTGAGATATGAATAGACAACGACAGCATGCTCAGCGCAATGAACAAACAAATACACCCACATACACACACTCACCCACATACACATACCTGCACACACACTCATGCATGCACGCACGCACGCACACTCCCTCACATTTACCCACACTGACACGCATACGCACACACACAGCAGTCACACAAAAGAAAGCGAGAGAGTTCTGCATATCCCCTCGCCGTTTACCTTCCGAATTCTCTTGCCTTCACTGCACTCTTTGCTTTTACTCCAAGGCCATGTTCTGCTTTCGTTTTGAACCTTCCTGGCTTACACTGTTACTTCATACCATTTGTTTTCGCAACATCTCCATTTAATTTCCCTTTTGCGGCAAGACCGATTCTGCAGCCATCTGCCTTTTAGTTTACTTTATCCTTCAGGAAAGACCATTCAGCCCGGGAAAATTATTACCGATGAATCAATTTCTCACTTTTTCACCGGCTAGCGCATGCGCATAGCGGACTCCAACCGGCGCTTGAAGCGCCTTTAGCTCAGCCAAATGAAGTTAAAACCGCTTGACAAATCCGCCACACAAATCGCTGAGAAACGTTTGCGGCTTCTTCTTTGTCTGGGTCCGAGACTTCCTCTGGGAGCTCTGGTTTCCTACCTCCGAATTAAAAAAAAAACTGAAAAAAACTCGCCCTGTCTAAGCAGTTATGGAGCAGGTTATTCCCCTACCGCCAATACGTGGCGCCGGCATTGCGCAAAGTTGATGCAGGGTGAGCCCAGCTGCTTGGGTGGGAAGAGTCGTGGTTGTCATTACAAATCCCTGCGCCTACAAGACACTGTGAGGGCAAGTACTAGGTTTCCACTGTTCCGCTCGACTTGACCATTGAACTTCGCAAGTTTGATCCCTACTATGAACCCCCTGTGATCTTCCTCTTTGCCCTTGGCTGCTGCAGCTGTTTGCTTGATTAATGTTGTTGTTTTGCGGTCATTCTCGCTGGGTTGATCATACTGAAAGATTTCCCTTACACCAGCACAGAAACAATATTTGCATGACGTTTGACCCGGAAACTCGGGCCTTCTTCAGATTTATTCAACACTACCATGCTCAAAGATTATTTATATTGTCTGCAGTCTGGAGAGGATAGACGGTGAAAGCGAAGTGTAGGTTGGGGTGTGAATGTATAGGTAAATGTGTGAACGCGCACAATTACGTCGGATTGGTGAGTATCGGTAGGTGCTTATGTATCATTTGAGGTGCAGAAAGTACAGGAGGGAGAAATCGGGGGTCTGTGTACACGTGCGTTTTGGAAATGTTATCGCAGGTCCATCCAAAGTTTACTTAACTACCCTTTAATCAGGATCATGTGCCCTGTTGGGAATCCTTTTACATAAATAAATAAATAAATAAATACGCGACATCAGCAGACAAGCCTTTGTATCCTATAGATATGGCATTGACGTCCCAAGCCAACTTGTGGGTTCAATTCCATCAAAGGTGGCTCAAGGGATCCTTAAATTATTTTTGTGTCACTAAGACCTCCATTGGCCAAGGATCTGAACTGCTCTGACAATGCGCGACTGTACCCTATAATATGAATAGCTCTTGCTAGCGTTTCAGTTCAGTACTATTATAGGCTGTCACATATAATGCTGGCATTAATTTTAGCATTTAACACCTCTTTTGAAAAAATAGTATTAACAATGCATTCTCCGGCACATCCTGAGCGGTAAGCAGCCCATTGCTAAGCAGTAAAGAATCCCTGCCAACTTGTGCTTGATATTGGATTTCAAGGGATTGCACATCCCCTTGGATGCAATGGTACTTTTTGGCAGTTAACATGGCGATGAGGGATGAGACCTAGAGGACAAGTAAATTTCAAAAACAGATGTGGCTTTTTTTACATGAAGATATTTGAGGTTATACTACACATTACTTGGCGATGTAGCTGTTTTAGACTTATGGAGTATTTCTTATAGTTATGCAGGAATACAACATTACCAACAGTACATCCCTACTGATATGCTGAGAATGAAAATCATCAATATATTGAAAATTGATAAATTATACAGTGGGACAGTGTGCAATCTTACAGTACAAGATGCTACCTTAAGTGTGTCAAAGCTGATAAGGCAGTGCTAGCTTGCTGTTACTAGTTGGTGTTACTATCTCAGCAGGATGTGACCGCCATACTAGCAGCTGCTGCTGCACATATTGGCATGCCATGTGATAAGTACAGACTTGAGTCAATATGTTTATCTCTGGTTGCTCACTGGTGTGACAACTACGGTGGCAATAGTCAACAAGTACTTATTAAGCTATGGCATGGAAATTTACGACTGACCTACTTAGCAGCCACTGTCATGCCTACTGTTAGCTTTTTGCTAACAAGGAAATCTGTTGGGATGAGTTTCTGTGAGTTGCAAATTCATTTTGTCTTTTTAATATCAGCTTACAAAAAAATACATGGAAAAACATTTAATGAGGTTTTGAGCATTCGATTAGAACTTTGTGAAATGTGCTTAAAGCATTACAACCCAAAATGTTGAGCATGATGTGTGACAGCCTAGTCAGTGCACTGCTATTTTTTTTATCATGTATGATGCTAAGCTACTATACGCATGTCCTCGACCAGAAATACCACTGGGCTTGATGTTTTTCTTATTTACCAGCAGATATATTTTTATTGGTTTTGGACCGCTGAACTAGGCGTGGATTCTGCTTTTGTCAAAATATGGACATGCACATGGGCCATACACTGGGGGAGAGGGTTCAAGGCCCAGTTGAAGGAGAAGGGGAGTCAAGATCCTGTTACCACAAAACTCTGGAGAAGTAGATTACTGTCTAGTCCCTAGAGCAGGGCAGTCGCAGCGTCTGGGCAAAAGTGAAAGGCTGCACTGACATCATGCATTTTCGCAACGCTGTGAGAAAATAGATCAGACTCATCATTAGGAGAACTGTCAGACTGATTCTTGAATGTGAAAACACTTGTGCATCAAAACCGTGCACTTTGCTTTGCAAGTGTTGCCTGTTTCCAGGGGAGAGGGAAGTTGATCTATCAAACACACGGTTATGCCTGTACTTTGGCAAACTTGTAGAAATTTACAGACAAGTCTTCAACACTGCACACATGCTAAATGACTCATAAAAAAACTTATTGACAACTTACCTATTTCTACTACTAAAATCCGCCCTCCCCTTACTCAAGGCTTCATCCTGTATTGAAGAATCTGACTCTGACTCTGACTGGCTATCTTTCACCTACTCCCTTGCTGGAGAAGTTGTAATTAACGTCATTATGGTTGGTTACGGTCTTATAACAACTGTCTTTCCTACCTTCCCTGGCTGCACTTAAACGGATAAAATAGATAATTTGTTACTCTCTGTCCCCTCTGCAACAATGATGAGGCAATATACCACATTCCACACTCTGATTTTACCTTGTCTTTCTCAATCAAGGCTGTTTCACTTGGTTTCACTACTTTGTTCTTAATCATTTCATTCTTGCTTTGGACACTCCCTACTCTACTTCTGACACCCTCCCCCCTCCCCCGCCCCACAAATTGTGCTGGCTTCCTCAACAATTCTAATCCTCCGACTCAACACCATCTCACATTTTTCTGACTTCGCAACAGCCTGACCTAGCTTGTTCTTCTTTTCCTGACCATCTATGTTTTTGAACCTACTATTCTTTTCGAAACTAACATTTCACCTCCTCTCCTCAAGATCTTTGCGTCTTCGCAAATCTGATTGTTACTTGCCTCCCTAATTTCTGACCTGAGTCACTGTTAGCTTCTTACTTTGGTAAATTCTTTATTCTGAAAGTACATATAGCAATTTTCTCCCTCAACCTAACTTGAATCCCTTATTTTAATATTCTTATCCTCAACTCTCCTGTAACCACTTGTTGCCAACATTATTAGCTCTCTAGATCTCACCTTACCAGTCTTTGCACTTACTCCATCTTCCGCACTCGTTCTAGCCCCTTATGGCTTACAGTGCCATTTCTTAACGTTCCTTGTTCCAACATGAAGAATTGTAAATTTACTTTTGCATCAATAGCCTTTTATTCATTTGTTTCCTTTACTCATTTATTCATTTTCTTTACCCTTTCCTGTGGCATGTATTTTTGCCTTCTCTCTTTCTTTCATCAAATGCAGACCTCATGATTGGCAGTGGTCAAAGATCCATGCACTTCATGTGGTCTTTTGTGCAGTTATGCTACTGCATCCATCACCTGTACCTTGTACTTTCATAATGGCTACCTGCTTTTCCTTGTTATATCTGAAGTGGATGTAGGAGCGAACTTTTTGTTTTCCAATAATGAGTATTGTCACTCACAGAGGCAACTTTAATTATTTGAAACTTGGAGGTGCTAAACAACAACAGTACTAGTTGATGTACCACACATAAAGGGGCTCTCCTCTTGGAAAGCACAGTGATCATAAAACCAGCTGCTGTACAGCCTAGATCTAGATGCACTTGACTGTGGCAGAGGACCTGGAGTAGACATGCCTTAGCACACCTAGGCACAGCTTGACAATTGGACAATGGAAAACAGTTGAGTTAGCGTGTACCTGCACTGACCTTCTGAGCTGATCTTTACGTCCTTGGAGCACTTTATGACTTGCCTGAGTTCCACCTCCTCGCGGTTCATCAATCAGGAACACAAGATCTCCAATGTTGATGGTCTCTGTGACTTGGAGAGTTTTCTGAGGGGGTTGGCTGAAACTGTTTTTGCCAATGCTTCCACGAACACTCGAAAAAAACTGCGCATGCATCCCCTTCCACTGCTGATACTGCAAAACAATTCTCCCGAACCAAAACACCCGTACCTAGTGGCCATGGAAGTCTTTCATTGTAGCAAGAAATGCTGGCTTGGCAAGTAAATGCCACCTCGAACTGGTATCAAAGGTCAATTATTCATGATTGCTGTGACCTCTGCGTCCATGCCATGATGAAGTCGCTTGATCCCAGAGACTGCACAGCCTCTAGATGCATGGCTCTGGCTGCAAAAAAAAATGAATAAACTGCCCCAAAGTGTTGCTGTTCCTCGATTGTGCTTGACAAAGAGGGGACTAAAGTAGTCAACTCCAGTCTTGGAAATGGGAACTGATAAACTGTCACTCTGAGTCTCAACTCTCGGCGGCAAAGGAGGCAGCTGTGACATGGGCGTGGCATTAACCTTCTGCATGTGATATGCATATTCTGATGACCTTGGCAAGGGCTCAGCCGTCAGTAATCCAGAAAAAATATCTTGTGGCTGCCAAAGCTTGATCTGAGACAGTGGGCAGTTGTCTCATGATAGAAACGCATCAGCAGCTTACTTACAGTACTACATGTGGTCATTCACCAACTCACAGTAAGCCATCCTGCAGGACTGGTACCAGACTGACAATGTTGCTGCTACCACATACTAATCTGCCTGCTGCACAGCAAATCTGTTAAATCATTTTGGTCGACCTCATCAGCTTGCTGCACACAGCGAACCACCGATGGTGTTAGTTGCATCGCTGATCAGTTCTTCTCTTGAAAGGCCCTGCATTGATAGCAACCGATGGCAGTTTTGAAGTTAACAACATAATCGGGTGATCCATGCTGCAGCTTGTTCCAACCTTGGCCATGACTCATGAGTTGTACTGAGGAAGCATCTCTGAAGCAGTGTTCTTACAAAAGTGTGTGGAGAGTGTCACAGACCATGCCTTTACTTCCACACTGCTGTCATCCACACACTTTAGCCCTTGGTTCATGTAGCCAGTTTATTTTTGGCATCAACAAGAACACTGGACCGCTGCACCACTCAGATGTCTTCACAAACTTCCTCAGTTGCAATCCACAGGAAGCACAATCAGCTTGGATTAGTTGCGCAACATACCATGCCAGGGAAATGTCACCATTACAATGGGCTTGTTTACTCACGAATCTGTGCCACACGAGAATGAAAGTGTCTGCTTTTGTTGTTGGTGACTCATAGAGCAATCTGCAGGCCAATCCAGGACATCCACCCATTAATATGGCAGACCAGCTCATTACTCAGCATGACTGAAAGCCAAACAGCAAGAAGAGCGGTTTGCAACTTGAGTCAATGTATCAATACCAGATGAATTGTAACTGTTGATTTGACTTTGCAATAACCAGACAACCATAGTTTGAATCATTTCAAGTAAAAATCTGATGTAGGCGAATGATTGCCCTGTAGCCAACATCTGAGAAGAAACAGGAAGAAATGAAGAGTAGTTTCAGTTCTTTACATACTGGCCTCAACACTCAGTTCTTGACATACTGACCTCAGCACTCCGTTCTCGACATACCGACCTCAACACTCCGTTCTCGACATACCGACCTCAGCACTCCGTTCTCGACATACCGACCTCAACACTCCGTTCTCGACATACCGACCTCAGCACTCCGTTCTCGACATACCGACCTCAGCACTCCGTTCTCGACATACCGACCTCAACACTCCGTTCTCAACATACCGACCTCAACACTCCATTCTTGACATACCAACCTCAACACTCCGCTTTTGACATATTGACCTCAACACTCAGTTCTTGACATACTGAGGCAAATGCAAATCACCCAACAGCCAAATACTCGGGTTTCAGCAAAGCTTCCGAGGCTTTCTGTTCACTGGGAGGTATTGGCTCATTCTAGGTTAATCCTGCCTTCTATTGCCACTGCAACTGAATTCTTGCTGTAAGGATATTGGGTGAAATTGAACAACCCCAAGAGGACTGAACAACGAGCTCATCGTAAAATGCAATTCCCCTTTGGTCATGGTCGCAGGCCGCGCCCTAAATCTGTGTGGCAGAAGATGAAACAGTCCGTTTCAACATCTTACCATAAGATACCTAGAGCCCACTCCACTATAGGTAGTAGGTCGTCAAGATTAAGGTAGACTTCGAATTCCGGTTAAGCTTTTGCTTTTTCGGATCGACAATAACACATCCCTGCAGTTGCTGCCCCAACTTTGAAAAGTGAAACTCACTTCTTTTGGTGAGGTTGACCAGATCTCTAGATCTGATCGACCAGTGCCTTCGTATCCTCGGTGGTACGCACGGACTTAATTAAGTCGTCCACATAAAAATCAGAGACTATCGTATCGAGAACCTTCCGTCGAAAGTCAGAGGTGCTGTTGTGCGTCTTCTTGGCGGGCAGATCGCACACGTTTGGCGAGCTCGTCGCGCCGAACATGTGTCCTCGATCATCTTGTATTCCACTGAGTCTCAAAGATAACGCAACATGTGAGTTGCCATTTCGTATTCCACTGAGTCCCATAGATAAGTCTTAAGTTTTGAAGTAAATTTCCCACCGTATGAATCGGAACTGCGTTGAAATCCTCCGGTATATACGTACGTACTGAAGCCTGGTGAAACATAGCCTTGATATTTTATGACAATGGCGACCGCCGATCCTGTTGAAATTACAGCGATGTAGCGATCAAGCTGTTTGTCAGGTCCAGACCTTGGAGCAGCTGGCTGTTTAGGGACTGATGCTGTCCAGTGTGGCCACTGCCATTGAACACGACGTAAACCTTGCCGTATTTCAAGTGCACATGGTGTTGTGGGTACGGCGTTCTGAAGGTGCATGTCCTTGATTCCTCTTCAGTGAGTCTCCTTGTCCACACATGTATCCCTTCGAGCCTACAGAAGCTTGTCAAAACACTCCCTGTACTTCTTACTGAGCTCTTCATTGAGCCCGACTTTTCCGCTGCGGGAAGCACTAGTAAGGCGCCACTTGGTCATTCGTTGAGTATTAATCATGCAGCCCCGTTCAGACATCTTGAGCATACCAGTCTGATACTGTCCGTTCGCAAGTTGAGTAGTTAAATATTAAATATTGAAGGATGAGAGTGAATCTAATTCAAATCTGGAATGGGAAATGAAGCATTAGCGAAGCGGAAAAAGTGGCGACTGTGACGGTCCCTGGCGGGAGCAGGAAAAATCAGTGGGCCTGCGATAGGCCTATGTTGTGAAGCAGAGGCGGGGTAGTTCAGAGCGTCTCCCGGACTGACCAGAGGTAGGCCAGTCCCGATAACTCTAGTGGTAGAGCATCGGCCGCGTAAGCTGAGGGTCCTGGTTCGAATCCTGGTTGGGATGGGTTGGCGTTTTTTTCCGCTTCGCTAACGCTTCACTTCCCATTCCAGATTTGAAGTTGAGTAGTGTTGGTCAGAACCTTCAGGGCACGTCGATCTAGCAGTCGATAGATTTCATTGACTTCACTGTCGAGCTGCATCATCAGTGAGGCTAACATTAACATGATTCTGGGAACACACAGCTGCCGGCATATGCGCACGTGCCCCACCGACAGGACGACGAACATAAAGGTTGAGTTTCGATGCTACGGACGGACGAAGATCTAGCTGTAATCATACCTGAAGGTAGCGGCAT
>JAOWAW010020466.1:3629-14652 GCA_028565695.1 Nicola tetela | reverse complement strand
ACCTGCCTGTCCACTACCTGCGTTTACTGTATGTACACCAGTGTCAATATATCTTGGAAAGATCTCCCTGGCCCTGAGCTCAGGATGCGTATGTAGGGCCTGTGAGGGTTCCAAGCACATTTGCCACTTGTCTACCTCTTTGCCTTGTATGTAAGTTTGCACAGCTTTGCACAGGGCCTCATGGTCAGCTCTAGATAGACTAACACCGTCTCTGTGGCATGTTGATGGGATACTCTTCGCTGTAACTAAAACTAATTTTTCAGATTCATTTGTAGACTATTCTAAGTTGACAGGAGAATTATAACCAATCATTTTTTTCATTTTGCACTAGCTTGGAGTGTACAGCAGACTTGAACCTGTGGCAATCCAGTGTCTATCTGAATGAAAATCACGATCTTAAACCCATCCGGCAATCTGCCACCTCAGCTAATTTTCCAGGTTTATTAGAAGTCTATGCTTCAGCACAACAATTAGAAAATTAATTAGAGATGCTGCTGATTTGTCTGGATCACAGTAGAAACATAATTCCATAAGCTCTTCTTAATCCTTCCCGCAGACTCAGCTCAAGGAGAAAAAACTTGTCTTCCCATCAGAAAGCCTTCACACTTGTGCAAAAATTCTGTGGAGTACACTGCAGTGTTGTGATTCAAAAAGTTTTAATCATAGGAAAGGGAACAACAAGATCATGGGCTTGTTGGGAAGTGTACATAGCAAACAGTTTGGTTAATTCTGATTAATGGCAGATCTAAATGAGATGCTGTGAACACTGTAACGATGTTGACCAGCTGAAAAAATTTATACACACTGTAATCAGTTCTGTTTTCAGTTTGTAGATAAGAATTTTTGCTTTAGACATAGGTTTTATAATGTTAAATGACATGAAAGGTAGATAAATGCATTTGTAATTTTCTCAAGTATGCAGTTGGGGAATCTTCTTTCAGCTGTTACTCATTGCCCGTGCTGGGCAAACCCCTGATAGCTCTCTCTCCAACACCAGACTCCCCGCAGTTCGCCGTGGAAGAATTGGTGTTGTCTGTGGTGTCTCGTTTTTAGCCATGGTGCGGACCTTGTCTGTCTTGCTAGTGAAATCAGGTGTTAACACTCTTTGGCTGCTGGCTGGGAGGGTGTGTGTGCGGGTGGTGGGCTGAGTTTTTTCCTCATGCACAGAAGTGGCCAGGCCAAGCGATTCAAGCAGTTCATGGCAATGCTTGCTCTTGCTTTGACCTTCTGCTGTTAATGACTTTGATTTTTCCTTCACGTTGTCAGGAATGCTAATGTGACTTCGAGCAGTTTCGGACTTGGCACTGCCAGCACGGCTAAGGGTTTGTTCGCCATCGCTTCCTGAGTTCTTCCTACGCAGAGACTTCTTTCTGACGTCAATGCGGGCATAGGGTGGATCAATTGCACCATTAACATCAGCTCTCAGTTCTATTGTTGTCTCATCTTCGTCTGTTGTGATGGTACACATCTCCACGGTTACTTCTGTCTCCACAGTTGCTGCTGTCTCCATGGCTGCTTCTCTCTCTTTGCTGCCTTCCTTGCCTTCAGTCTGACTTGGATGCAGGTCTCCCTTGCCACGAGCACCAGTAAAAGCAATCAGCTTTCTCTGCGCATATGGTTTTTCGATCTCATGAGTAACTGTAAGGGAATTGTCTGTGCTGGCACCAGGGGGATTTGCTGCAGCAGTGCTGCTTCCTGTACCAGCAGCGGGTACACCCTCTGCTTTGCGAGTGCTATCTGCTCCTATGGCTACTATACCAAGGCTAGGTACAGCTGCGTATGGATTCAGGGACTCGCTGTCCGATTCACCTCTCATTTTCTTGAGGACATCTTCCAATTTCTCGTAACCAACGCTGTCACCATCCTTCTCTGATACCCTATCTGCATCAGTGGTAGCAGATCTCGGCAATGAAGATGAACTTCTGGTCTTTTGCTTGTTCGTACCAACAGTGGAGTTAACAATTGGTGCAGTGTTCTCCTTCCTATCAGCTCTGTTTATCAAAGAATCACTCTCATGGCTATCTGGTTTGCTTATACTACTTGCGATCTCAGCTTGAAGGCCGGGTCTCACAGGAGGAGATTGTTCAGATGTTTGTTTAGCTGCATGGTTCATTGGTTGCTCTCTCTTCTTGTGTTGTGAACCTTCACTCTGGATCCTTTGTGGGTAGGCACAAGAAGCTGAAGCTGGAACAACAACATAAGGGTTAGCAGTCTGTGTGCCGTCATCAGTGCTTTGGTGTTTTCCGTCATTGGTTTTTGTTGCAGCAAAAACATCCGCTCGATCATAAAGAGGATATGTAGACTCTTCTTTGGGTCTGCTTCTGCTGAGCCCCGTCTTTGCAGCTGAGCTGGCTGATGGCTCTTCATATGTTGGTTCTAAGTGTTGGGAGCTTTCACATGAACCCTCTCTTGTGCCAGCTGCCGTTTTTGCCGATTCAACTGTTTCTGACCTGGTAGTTGTACGGAGGTGGTGGGTGGGAGAGTGGTGCTTTGCAGCATCTTCATTGGCACCTTGCTGACTAGATCTGGTAGTAACTTCTCCTGACAAACTGAACGTCTTTTGAGCTGATTTTATTTGCAGATGCACCTGATCGGGAGTATCATACGAGCTTGTTTTTCTTTCTTGCTGTTTGACTGAAGGCCACTTTCGATTGTAGCGTGGAGGTGTGGCTACAGCCATTAGCTCACTGGAGAGTCTTGCCAACTTTGCTTCAAACGGGACACGAGACCGAGCAACATGACCAGTCTGTAGGTAGCCATCTTGATCTTCTAACAGATTGCTGGTGCTCTTTGACTGGAGTTGTGGCTCAGCATAAACTCTCATTCCTCTGTCTTCTTCAGAAGCTACTACAGACTCATACGCTGCTCTTCCTGCCTTGTTCACTTCAGCAAAATGTGAAGAGGCCAAGGAAGCCTCTGGGGAGTCCTTTCTAAAGCCCTCATTCCCTTGGCCTTTTCTAGTAGAGGCTGGAGTGTGCTGCACAGAGTCATTTGTTGCCCCCATCACATGTTCCACTGCAGCAAATGTGTGGTCATAAAGGCCTTCATTTTTCTGGCCCAGCTCTTTCATCTCCATTGTGAATTCTTTCTCTTCATTGTGAAAAAGATGATTGTAGGCTTGGCTGTCGCTCTTATTGATAACCTCCCTCTCATTGGCAGCACCTTGGCAGTGGACAAGCTCATCATAAACAGATCCAATCTTTTGATTGACTTCTTTTAGGGCAATGGTAATCTGTCTGGTATCTGAAGAAGCAATTTGGCCTTCTGTCTTCTTTGGCTCCATAGCCATCATCTCCTCCACACCATGCATACCATCATCTTCATCTACATCTAGGCTTGTTTGCATGGTGAGCGATGCAGAGCGAACACTAACATTATCTCTGTCTAATGTAGGCAGTGCAAGAAGGTGTGTCTTGTCACCAATGGCGAACCGCTCAAGACCTGGAAAGGCGTTAGGGCCAGCTGAAATGTGACCGTAGGCAGAATTCACCTTTGTTTGGGAAGAGGGCTTCACAACCGATACCTGACGCATCTCCATTCCATCATAAAACCTGAGGTTGAAAGGAAAAAAGACAATTAATTTGTGCTCACCTTGACTCTTATTGCTATCATTAGTCAATTCTGTCTTACCACTGGCCAGTACTATCTGTTAATGTTGTCGACTGTGTTTCATCTGTCAAAAAAAGAGAAACACAAGATGGCTGTGAGAGGTGATGACAGACAATGTCACAGACTGTCTGTTGCAATATACACGTATACACACCAAGAGCTGTCATCCAGTGTCAAGTGGTCTGGACACACATGTGTATTGTAGGGGCAAATCAAATCCATTCAATTTTGAATATGTTCGAACTTGTACCACAATACACCAAATGATTTTTCATCTGAGGATTCAAAAAAAAATGAAACTACGAGCTAGTGAGTTGGTGAGCTGAAGATTCCTTGGAGTCAACCGAGTAGATCTACCTGTAAATCTATGACCTTGTGTTGCATGCCATGGTCCTTGTGGCTGTGATAACGGCATGGCACAACATCCTGTACTAGGATACACAGTGGCAGGGACATTTTGCAATAGTATCATCAGCTGTAGAATGACCCCACAGACAAAATGTGAAATCATGTGAATGCAGGAACATTTAAGCTCCAACTCCTCATTCTGTTCCTGACCCCTGACAAAGGCTGCTGAAATGGTGAAGGCTCATTTGACTTGTTGGGGATATTTCGAGTGTAGTGCTGCTCAGCAGCGAGCAACACACCATCTTTTAGCAAATAGCCAGGTGTACAAACCAGCCAGACAGCACGAGAGACACTCTGCAAAATGCTGAAACATTTTTCTGCTATGCTGTGACATGTGGAGGCAGAAACAGACTTAAGACTGACATGCAGCAGCCTCTAAGGTGGCTGGGACCCCCAGCAGCCATTAAGGAGGCAGGGACCCATAGACGCCAGCAAAATGTATTACAATGTACAAACAGCAGTCAGTTGTTTGGGACTTCTGAGGAAAAAACAAACATTGAAAATGCTCTGCATTAGAAAGTACTTGGATTTAGATTTGGATTTGGGTAAGGGAAACAAAAAATTTGCTCCTAGTACATGTGCACACAGTTCTAGATGCACATGTACATATAATAGTAGACACAACAGTCTGGATGCACACGTACATACCAGTAAACCTACTGCACAGAATGGTTGTCTAGATGCTCTTGCATACATAGACATGGAATATTCCACATGCACATACATGTATACATTTTTATATACTGTAAAACCAGACAGTTTTGTAAAGTTGATTTTGTAAATTCCAGTGCTAGCATTTTGAAAAATTTTATCATAACTTTCAACAATGAGGTCAGTACAGGCGGTTGTGATAACCCATGCCTGTGGTAAAAGTTTGAGGACAAGGGTAGGCCGGTGGAAGAAGTCTGAGCTGGTCCATGTCCAAGCCTGTGTTGTCATTTGGCGGCACGTCATGTTCATTGCTTAAATAAAAATTGGAGTGGGGGGACACCAGCTTTGCAGGATCAGTTTTGCCATTTGTGTCACCCTTTGTGAAATGTTTCTGTCATGAAGACAAGTCTTTATTAACGGTGTGAGTGGCATGTGATGGTGTGATTAACAGCAGGCGTCAATTTTAGGAAGCATCTGATTTTAGTAAATTTGTCTGATTTACAAATTTTGCAAAAATAAGAACAAAAATTAGGAACACTATAAAACTTCTGGTTTTATAGTACTGTATGTAAAGGTCTCGATGCACAAATGCAAATGTCAGTAGTAAAAGTGCAAGCACATGTCACACACAAACACACGTGTGTAATTCTTTTTGCCATTGGTCCAAACACTGTGACCAGCAAGAAATAGCCATTCTATACATTCTTGGAAAAGACCAATTGGTAGGTAAACCCAAAGCATGCTTTGGCATTACTCGCAGATACATGTGCACAATGTATGACAAAGACACGGCAGTCTGTATGCACTCATGAACACACACAACATACATACCAAATACACACATATGGAGATACAAATACTTCCCATGCTGACAAACACCAGAAGCTCTTGTCAGCACCCAGCCAAGAATCCAACAAAAAACGTGCTGAAGTATAAAAAACATTTTGATTTTGTCAGGTCAATCTCCCTGTTGGCATTTACTTACTGGAATTGAATGCCCACTGTTTACGCTTGACCAGTTGATTATCTTGAGGCAACTTCTGCAAGCGTCGCTTTTTCATCGCTATGTATATTGCAAGCGTGCAGCCAACAATGACAAGGGAGCCCAGTGTGGCAGATGGTACTATGACCACAGCTACCGAGCTAGAAGGTTGCTTCTTCGTAGGCAATGATGAAACCCTGGTTGTTGATGAGGCAGTAGTTGTAGCTGTTGCTGACAGAGAAAGTGTGTACAGAACAGAAGAGCAAAGACACATTGAAAATGTGGTGCTGTGAAGTATTTCTAGTCCATTTACCAACAAAAGTGAACCAAACTACATGCTGCTTAATTAGGAACTTTTCTGATTATGTACCTCAGAGCAACCATCACCTTGGGGCTAATCTTATCAGTGAAAGTGCAAGTGTGGTACTTCTAATTCATATGGAAATGTTGCAATGTGCGGATGCCTATTTAGTGGTGAACTTGGCGCATGCGCATTGGTGTCAATCTACGTGTTGATCTGCCATGAAGTATGTGAGTGGTAGGCTAAACAGACATGCAGATTGTTGTGTCAGGCAGCCCGGCGCTGGTCTGCATCAATGGTTTCGCTAGCTAAGTTTGTGTTGAACATTATATTTTTTGACAGTAATGCACATGTGCACTGGCCACTTCATGATGGCACTAAGTGATGCACAGCATTTCCATATGTGTAAAAATCTTCAAAAAAGATTTCAACAGAATAATGAGGAACACGGTCTGAAACACAAGGGATCTTGGTATTGAAGAGAAGACTCTAAGTGAAAGGAGGAAGCAAAGGGTCAACACCTTGTTTATGCAGGTGGTTAGGGCACACAATTTCTATTCAGGAGGTGGCAGTTTTGTTGTGGCTTCAAATCTGCTCATATGCTCACTTCTGAGGCTGAGAGGCTTTGCTGGACCTTCACCCAGGGTTTAAAATAGTGCTGACTGTTACAGAGAAGGCTTCAGCTACTTCAGCAGGGCTATGCCTATGATACAGGGAAGGCCAAGCCCTCGATTAGGAAAGCATGCTCTGGCCAATGAATATA
Source organism: Nicola tetela (assembly GCA_028565695.1). Classification (NCBI taxonomy): domain Eukaryota; kingdom Metazoa; phylum Porifera; class Calcarea; order Clathrinida; family Clathrinidae; genus Nicola; species Nicola tetela. The sequence continues at coordinate 7,938 of JAOWAW010020466.1, read as the reverse complement.
AAAGTCATAATCGGTTTTACCACTACTTACTTGGTTCACAGCGTGTGAAGAGCACATGGTGATTGTCCCAGGAGCCATCTGCCAAGCAAACTGCTGAACTGGGACCCTTAACCACAAAACCTGCATCACAGGATATTGTCACTGTGGTTCTGAATGTAAAGTTAGTCTCTGGTGTGATCGAACCATTCATAATGTTTGCCGGGCGATTGCAGAATATAGGGTTGCACTCAGGTAGCTCATTGCTCCAATTTCCACTGCTTGTACATGCCAGAGAAGTATTGCCAATTGCCATGTAGCCTTCATTACAGCTGATATTGACCAGTCCAGGGAAAGAGGTGAAATTGTCACCCTTGGCAAAGAAGCCATTTGGTGGTTCAGGCAAAGGTGGACACTGAATAGGTGTGCACAACGGTTCTGTGCCATTCCAACTTCCATTTGCCAAGCAGATGAGAGGAAATCTGTCACTGATGAGATAGCCATCTTCACATGAGAAGAACCGTTTGCTCATGTATGTGTTTGGGCCATTATTCAGGTAACCGTTGTTGGGTGGGGCAAGCTTACGGCAAGCAATTGGGTGGCATACAGGCTCTGTACTGTTCCAAATACCATTAACTGTGCATTTTAGTGTTTGCGAGCCATTGACTACATAGCCACGGTCACACACAAACACAGCAATGTCCTGAAACCTGTAGATGACTGTGCTATGCGCATTCTGGAGAGTGCCGTGTTCTGGTCGTCTCAGCATTGGACACAGGACACGGATGCAATGTGGACTGGTATTGTTCCATTTACCATCAGCCATGCATTCCAGTGCCCTGGAATTATTCAGTTGATAGCCATTGTCGCACGAATAAACTGCAATATTGCCAAATGTGATTGCTTGTAAGTCAAGTTTTCCATTGGATGGTTGTGTCAAATTAGGACATTGCACCGGTGCACATTTGGGTAAAATTCCATTCCACGAACCGTTATCTGTACATGTTAGTGCAGACATGCCTTGAAGCCTGTAGCCATTCGTACAGCTAAATGACACTGTACTGTTTACTGTAAAGCTGGTGCCTTCAAGTTTTCCGTTGAGTGGTTGGCCAGGATTTCCACAGTTTTTTGGTACACATTGAGGCAGTGCGGCTGTCCAATTTCCATCCGCTTTGCATGTCAGGGTGCTGGAGCCACTTAGCCAATAGCCTCTGTGACATGTGAAGATCACAGTCTCATTAAATGTGAAGCCATTGCCGTGAGAAATTCTGCTGTTGTCGGGTGTTCCTGGATCTCCACAGTCAATGGGAAGGCAGTCAGGTTCCAAACCAGACCATCTGCCGTGCTCTGTGCAGAGTAGAGTGTTTGAGCCATTAACGAAGAATCCACTGAGACACTCAAACACCACACTGCTGTTGAAAGTGTCGTTTGAAGAATGAATGATACCATTGATCGGTGATCTAAGAGATGGGCACAAGACAGGGTTACATTGTGGCATAACTCCATCCCATTTACCATTTTCCTTGCACTGGAGTGTGCTGTTGCCATTCAACAAATACCCAGGATGGCAAGCAAAGCTTATGTCGTCCTTATACACAAATGATTTGCCAATTATTGCCCCATTGGCTGGTGAACCAGGATGTCCGCAGTTCACTGGTGAACACTCTGGTGCTAAGTGATCCCAACTGCCATTCTCCAGGCATTTCAATGTGGTGATACCATTGAGTGTGTACCCAGGAACGCAGTTGAACATCACAGTATTGTTGAAAACAAAGGTGTTTCCACTAATTTGTCCATTATCTGGTGCAGATAGGGAAGGGCAAGGCACAAGCTCACAGCGTGGCTCAGTTGCATTCCACGTACCCAATCCTTGACAATGTACAGCCCGTGATCCATTCAAATAGTGTCCTCTGTCACATTGAAACTCCACGACGCTGTCAAATGTGAAATTGTAACTTGTGGTGTCACTGTTTTCCGGTATGGTGAGTTGTGGGCATGTGATTAGACTACATGTAGGGAGTGCTGCACTCCAGTTGCCGCTTGCCAGGCATTGCAGAGATGAGCTGCCATTGATCTTGTAACCATTCATGCAGGAGAAGTTTGCCTGTTCTCCAAATGAATAGCTCAAATTGCCAGTTGTGATGAATCCATTGGATGGATGTGATAGAGGTGGGCATTGAACCGCTGTATGACAGGCCAAAGAGAACCAGCAGTGTCATTTCAAGAGCAATGAATGGGATTAAGTATTAGGACAATTAGTCTCGATTCATACATAAGTGGAAGTAACTGTCTTTACCAATAACCTGATGTTTGTTCTAGGTTTTGTGATTTATTCCTCAATTTTTTGCACCCTTTTTCACCATCCCCCTTAAAACATAACCCACACAATCTGTACTTGAATGTGATTAAGTATTAGGACGATTAGTCTCGATTCATACATAAGTGGGAGTAACTGTCTTTACCAATAACCTGATGTTTGTTCTAGGTTTTGTGATTTATTCCTCATTTTTTTGCACCCTTTTTCACCATCCCCTTAAAACATAACCTACACGATCTGTACTTAGTTGTCTGTCTGAACTGATGACCGGTGATTATTTTAAACTAATGAGGACTCACCGTTGCATGTGGCATTCACGCCACTCCACATTTTATTCAGCAAACACTCTCTTGTTGCACTGCCTTCCAGTTCATAGCCGTTATTACACGAGAATACAGCCACACTTTCATAATCTGACCCTGATCCATTTTTTCTGCCATTGATGGGCTCACTGAGTTTGGGGCAAGTGATCTTCACACAGGTGGGAAGTTCTTTGCTCCAGTTACCGTACTGAGTGCATCTTATATCTACTGATCCTCTTAACTCATAACCCTCATAGCAGTCAAAAACTGCCATGCCCTCATAGAGGTATGAGCTGACATTGGTATAGCCATTAAGGATGCTGAGCTGATTGCACTTGACCACTGTAGGAATACAGACAGGAAAAGGGTTCAGTTGTACACTTGGAATGGACCAACACATCAAGGCAATATTTTCAAGATACATGTGACCATCAGAAGTAGATATATACTCTGTAGAAAAAGTAATTGTATTTCTCAACCCAGAAATCTTGTTTGAAGCCAAATTAAGCATCAAGAAAATAACTACATCCACGATATGAATTGTGAAGAGTTATGGGCAACATCACTCCAGTAGAATTTCACCTGCTGCAGAGCAAAGCATGCTGGCATTACGTGTCACTTGGCCTGCTGCCTAGAATTTTGATATAAGAGAATATTATTAATATTCAAGCTGCTGCCATTGCTGCTGAAGTCAGGCTTGAAGCAGCAGCAAGCCTGCCATACACCGGCTAAGAATGGTGGCAAATTCCTTAAAGATTTGCAACATTCATCTTACATGAAAATACTCTGCAGATTTATTTATGATTAAAAATATAAAGTAAAAACACATCTGCCTTCAGTGCCCTTGTCTTTCTTAATGTTAGGACCACTTCACCTGACTGGTGAGTGATAAAAAATGTTATCTTTTACAAAAAATGACTTACATGAGCATGTCGGGAAGCTGGCGGTCCAATTGTCTGTTCTCAAACAAGTCACTCTCTTTGCTCCGCTTAGCTGATAGCCAACAGTGCACTCAAAATCAACAGCCACAGAGCCGGAAAGGTTAAGCGACTTAAAGCTGCCATTGATTGGAGAGACTGGCTTTGAACAGTTGAATGCTGTAAACAGAAACAGTCAAACAATCTCAAACATCAACTTCACCTCTGCACATGCTCATCATTTCTAAGTCTGTTCAAAAGTAAACTGAAAACAATAATTTCCTCTTTCACTAGCTAGCCAAACTTGATCTTTAGATGTCATAATATGGCTGAATGAAAATCACATCATGTTTGTTTCTCAACAAATCGCTGACAATGCTCTGTACATGTTTGCATGCAAAGCTGGTGGATTGGTTGAGCAGCTAGCATGAAGTAATTTTCATTCAGGTTGGTGGCAGTGGCACAGGTTGTGTCTGGTTGTGTTCATTCGGCTTTTGCATAATTGATAGTGAAGGAAATGACATGTGTGCACTTGCACACGTTTGTGCATGTGTGGTGTTTTGGGAGTGTAAGTTGTGTGCATTTGTGTGCAATGTGTTTATGTGTAGTCCATATATCTGTGGTGTAAGGATGTGTGGTGTATGTGTAATGTATGTTTATGTAGTGTGTCTAGCTATGTTGTGCGGATGGGTTATGTGTATGTGTCTTGTATGCTATGTTGTGTGTATGCTTGGGGTGAGTACATGTGGTGCATGTGTGTCAATTCAAAATGAAAGGTGTAAGCAACAGAGCACATC
>JAOWAW010020355.1:0-18049 GCA_028565695.1 Nicola tetela | reverse complement strand
CGTAGTCTACATAGAGTGCATGCCGTGCAATACATTTCCACAGCGAACGCGATTAGACATTACTTAACCGGCCTGAGTTCCGACCACTCATCCTTCTGCTGATGAGAAGATGAAGTATGGCGAATTTCCTGTGCAGTGAAGCTCAACCACTAGCTTCTCGCAAGGACCTGTTGACCAAGCGTTGGAGCAGACTATCAACAGGGATACCAAGACCTCGGGCTGAGAGGCATCATAGGTTTCAGTCTTCGTCCTGGTGCTGTCCAATGATGGATGCTTACTGCACACTTGCGAGCAGCCTTCACCAGAGTCTGCAAGCACCTAGCTGGTATGATAACAGATGAAAACAACCCACTTCACCAAGACCTGAGGCAGGCAGCTATCAGGACAAGTGAGGAGACTGCGCAGCGGGTAGTGGCTCAACTGCAGTGCTTCACTAACCCCTTTTCTCCTTCTGAAATGCTTACTAACCTGACTTTCAGTGTACAAGCTACGCAAGAGACCACCAGAGATCTGCTCAGTGCTTATCAGAGAGGCCAGACAGCCATGTGGTTATTCTGTAATGACCATCTTCTCAACAGCTCAGTTGACATCCATGATGTCATTCCAGCTCTCAAGCTCAAAGCATTCGCAGATCTGAACAAGGCTGTTCGCATTGGTAGTGGAGCTTCTGAAGTTGTAGTGCGAGCTGATCAGAGCCTCTTTGCATGGCTGGCAATCGTGGTTCAGACGAGGTCATTAGACATGCGAGATGTCCTTTCATATGAGCTCAGAACAATTCCTTGGTCGATTACCACACCGCACGGAGGGCTAGTGAAGACAAACAAAGCAACCTACTGCCACTTCTGGAGGCAGGAACTCCTCCTGTCGAAGTTGTTCCATCATCTGCAACTCTTATCTTGGACGGTATGGCTGTTCTTCAGACATGCACCCTGACCGAAGCTACATTTGGTCTACTTGCTGAACAGCTGTTGCACCAAGTCTGTCACGGGTTGGTTTCCGGTGGGTGTGTCAACTTCGTAGTTGACCAGTACCGGGTACAGAGCATGAAGGAATTAGAGCGCTCACAACGAGCAGCTTCTGGGATGTTGCATATGAAGATCACACATCCTGAGCAGAAACTTCCTAATTAGAAGAAGTTCTTGGCTGTCTTGGACAACAGGGCTGCTGTCATGAGATTTCTCTTGTCGGAATGTGCGCCACCCAAGTATGCATTAAGGCTTTGTGACTGTAGCCTCTTTGTTTGCCAGGGTGGTAACTGCTACCACCTGTCCAGCACTGATGGGCTCCATGTGTTATCCACACTCATCCCGGAGCTTCACTGTTATCAAGAAGAAGCTGACACCAGGACGTTTTTGCATGCCAACCATGCTGCTGCTGCTGCTGCTGGAGCATCCGTTGCCATAGTCAGGTCGCCTGATACTGATGTGACCATCATTGGCTGTTTGCTAGCAAGCAGATTCAGGCTCAAGTTCTCATGTACACTGGCACAGAGCATCGCCGCCGATTCATTGACTTGACCGCAATAGCTGACCATCTTGGCAGTGGTGTCTGTGCCGGACTGCCGGGACTTCACACTTTCACCGGCTGTGACACGTTTGTTTTCTCAGGCCAGGGGAAGAAGACTGGCTCCAAGGTGCTTCTGGATGGCCAATTGGAAGCAATGACATTGCTTGGCCAAGTGTTTACCATCAACAATAAGCTGCTCTCTCTGTGTGAGAATTTTGTATGCCAGTTGTATGGCAAGCCCACCATGGACAGTGTGGATGAGCTGCGGTATCAGATATTTCGCACAAATCCCTCTCAGTCATCTGCCCTGCTACTTACAGATGACGCACTGCAGTACCACATTCGCCATGCAAACTATCAGGCTGCATTATGGAGGCGTGCATTGCAGATGCAGGCTCTGCTGAGTCTAGTTTGCCATGGATGGGAGACAGATTGTGACCAAGAGGACAGAGAAACTGAGCTGACATTGTTAGTCCAGTGGATGTCTCAGTCTGCAGCTCCTCAAGCTTTGCTTGAGCTCGTCAGCTGTGGCTGTTCAACTGGCTGTACTAGTCAACACTGCCACTGCCAAAAATCCAACATGCCATGCAAAGCTGCTTGCCATTGCAACAACTGCAGCAATGATGATAAGTCCAAGGAAAGCACTGTGCAGGAAGATTCGAATGTTGACACTGGTGATTGATTTCCTTGTACATTCATACTGATCATGTACCTTGGCATTACCTCTTGTGCAACATTGCTCTTGTATTTATGATAACAGTAATTCTAATAATAGTAATCTAGTACTATGATAGATTTCATGAATTTCAGTAACACTTTATAAATTATTTCTCTTGGCCTTCTAATACTGTTTTTCTTCCCTTACTCCTGCACCTTAGGTTGGCATTTATACTCTTGCTATCATATGGTTTGTGTTTGCAATAGAGGTGCAAGGAAGGTTTGAAGGTTCAATATGATCTTTGCTTAACTTATCAATGAACAAATGTTCCTTTGAAACGAAGGTTCATTTGAACTTTCTGTACATACATGTACGGAATTGAGTGCGCAAGACATGTGAGCACAATACGCAAGGTGCAACAACAATGTGGTTCAGCGTTCTGCTGGTCTATCTTTATAGTTCTGTATTGTAGTAATTCTAGTAAATTTACCTACATGGCAATAACTGTGCACTTCCGAAGTATTAACAGATTCCGTCGGAAGAAATATAAATCATTGGTCATGCATTGTGTGATTGTAAATTTGTGAGATGGAATGCACATGGAATGATAGAATAATAGAGCCTTTGTTCGTTTTGGAAAGAAGGGCTAGTTTGTGATTTAGAACATTCGTTGCATCTCTAGTTTGCAAGCCGTCTTTGCAATGAAGATGGCATCACCAACAGTCCAGGCTAGGATTGCAGCTGACACTGAAAGGGATGGGACAACACATCAGAAAAAGAATGCAGCATGTCACAGTCCAGAACGACTCTCAATATGAAGGTCATCAGCCAAAAAATGAGGGTATGGACGGTATATTCCAGTTCTTTTGATATATATATATATATAAATCACTTAGAGGCTCTCAGGAAATGAACCAAGAGTCAGATATGGCTAACAGAGCCGTTTGCTAGGGAAGAAGGGCTCTGTTGCCATGGTAATGATGGGCAAAACCATACACCTGCTGTTTGGACAACTTTTGACACTTTCTGACTACTACAACGCCCTGGATTGTTGTATTTACATGGTTTTGAGCCATCTCAAACAATAACACTAAAGCCCCCTCGAAGTGGAACGGACCGACACATTTTCAGGTTTTGCTGATGGACTAAGTACCTGTGTAAATTTTGGTCATCAAAATTTTGGGCAAAATCGGAAAACAAATATTGGATTTGGATTGAGAAGTAATAAATTCATGGCCGATTGTTGAGGCTATGAATGTATTTCTCACAACCTCGTCACAACCTTGAAGTGCGTGGGTAAGGGGTTGAGATCAGCAGATGGTGCGTGGGTAAGGGGTTGAGATCAGCTGATGGTGGGTGGGTTAAGGGGTTGAGGTCGGAAATTCGCAACCTCTTTGGAGATAGGCGGTTTGTAAGGGTGACGTCACGTGAGTTGTGAGAATGTAAAATCAAACTTTGGGACATCTGGGTGCTACTGGTAGTACTAGTACATACATTTTGATTAGCGGTGTGCCTCACAGTGCAAACTGCAGGATGAATCTTTGATCAAACAAGTGAGTGCCCAGGCCCCAGAATATTATAAAATGCGAGAAGTTAAATCTAGTGTGCGATCGGGCAAAATGCTTGCTGATGTCTCTGAACTGATTCTACTCAATAAAACAATAATGCTCCAAGTTACATCCTGTTCTTCATCAACCGCAATCCATCAACTTTGCCGTCACCGGCCCACCGGGTTTATCGTCCAGCAGCTGTACCCTATAGAGTGGTGTTCTGTTATCCATGGCAATGGAAGCACCGGCAAACTGGAGGGCAGGGCTGAAGTCGATTTTTTTCTTTTCTTAGCTTCGTTAGTGTTTTCGACAACTGTTTGCAGTCTTTATTTTTAGGATGATGCTTGGCGATGGAAGATATTTGCGCCTGTCGTTTAACACAGAAGGATAACTGTGACTCAGACTTTGAGATTGAACAGTTTGCTCAAGAAAAAAGTGATTGATGTAGCTCACCGTTTGGGTGTGAAGCCTTGAAGTCAGTGCGACAAAGAAAGGAGAACGGATAGCTTGCCTGTTGTCGAAGTCCAGGCTAGGAACCCTCAAAGATAAAAGTTCATGTGGGCGACTATTGCAAGAATCATCCAGCGAGTCATAATTATGTAACGCCAGAGATTACATCCGTTCTTAGCTCGCTTCTGAAGTTTTTCGATGTCGCTGAATTCGAAAGATGGACAAAGGAAGTTGGTGATGTCTTAGAAAACTTTTATTTCGTGCACCTGCACGTATACCTTCAGTCTCTGAGAGCATTCAAAAGCTTGAAAGGCTTTAAGTACTTTCCGATGGCTTCGCCAGAAATGTATGGGTGAAAACCTTTGAAAGCTGGGATATCATTTATTTTTAATCATTTGCTTTCACTCCCTCACCGTCGATACTCCACTGACAGTTTTTGTGTTTGTGAATAAGTCAACTGGGAATGTTTATTCTGAACAGTGTAACTGTGTGGCAGGTTCTGGTGGCGCATGCAACCCCATCACGGTGTTGTTTGCCCTGGAGAAGTTTTCTGGGGACACTATCCTCACACTCCCAGATGAATCATCGAAGACTTCAAAGCCTATGGCTTCGTATCAGCCTCCCAAGAAAATTGTTAAGCCTTCACCCATTTCAGAGATTTTATTTTCTAGTCCAACGTTTTCAAGCTCAGGGTCTGCATCATCTTCTGAACCAAGCCTGCAGAAACCTGAACGTTTTGGTTCATTTGATCCCCTTTGTAAGGACCAGCAAGGATTGGATTTTGATCAGCTGGAAGAGCTGCAAGAAGAAATCAGTGAAGACTTTCCAGAAAGTGCGCTACTTACATTCTGGCGCAGTATTCCAGCCGGGAGTTCTCTGCAAGATAATCGTGATCATGAGCTGAAGAAGAATGTATTGGATGCTTTGTAAGGAACTGTTATTGAGCCTTTGCTCATCCACATTCCATTGAAGGCCAGCACATATGTGCTGTACTTGATGATGAAGACCTGACAGATGAGCTATGCAAGGCATTTGCAACTGAGCAGTTCATTGATCAGACAACAGTTAAGCTGATCAAGAGGAATACTTGAAGCCGAGCTGAGAATGAGATATGGCATCTTCTTTGTAATGGTCGTTTGACCAGCTCATGGTTTGGGGTGAAATCTTACATTGAAGAGAGTTGACACCGTCCAAACGACTGGTAACCGATATCATGAGATATAAAGACGGTACAGCTAGCAAAAGCCATGCAGCAACTTGGGACAGAAACGTTTCTTTGTCTGTTTGTTATTTGTCTATTAAGCTTAATCTCTACACGCCTCTTCTTCTCTGTCTTTGCCGTTTATGTTTGTTATGATGATCATCATGAATAATGGTGACAATGCACTTCACAGCCATCACACAAGTACATTTATCCTGTAGGATTTTGTCATGCGCAACATTCGGTTTAGTCCTGCATAATATTTTTGCTAGTAGTTGGTCTTGATACTGGATTAGCTGCTGTTCTTTCATCTTTATGATATCTGAGATGAATGTTACATAAGAGTACTTTGACTGCAATATGCATTTAGTGACGTGTTGCATGCAAACATGGGAAACGTTGAGTTACTATCATTTTGAAGTCTGCAGTAAGCTCGTACGCCAGAGAAAAAAAGTACATATGCTTTAAATTCTTAGAACTTAACATCCAGCTGCAATTAATAGCATCTAAGAAAATTAGACAATGGCATTAGAGAATTTAGCACTGGTCTAGGTATGTCATCCACCCCTATGTTCTTTGGTGAACAAGCTTATTGTAGTCAGCCACAGCCATCCCAGCTCTGGCACAAGTTGATGCCAATCTTATTTTTGCCCAGGAAATATTTGATTGTAAAATAAACCCATAAGTTAAGAGCATGCACGCATGCACACAATTTACTTTTCATACGCAGGAGTACCAATCCCTGAAGAAGCATAGCGAATTTCATTTGAAAATTCAACGACCTAGTTCAGCTCAGCTAGCTATCATTGGTTTGTCAAAGTTGGTTAGAAAAAAACAATCAGTAGCAATGTCCTTTTGCACAGCCACCACAGAAAGAGGTATTGTGCTGTTCAGAATGTTGAAGTTTCTTGCTCGGCCAATGCACCATTCAACGCATATTCCAAGTTCAGCAATGCGCCGAGTTTTCTCCACCTCTGCAGCCGTCAATGTACCTTGCTTGATTCGCTTCAGAGGCACATTCAGCATACAACCTATTGCATACAGCTCATTCTCAATATCAAACCTGCGGTCTGCCATCATCATATCACCCTGATCCAAAAGCTGCAACAAGCCAGATTGCACTGTGATTTCCTTGTCGAACACCCTTCCACCCCAACATTTGGAAACAAAACCAACTGCTCTGTGCAGGGTGACACCAACAAGAACCTTAAATGTGTTTCGGCTCTTATAGTTGGAATAAGTAACTGACTGATTCATCAGAGAAGAAAGGCATTGCAATGTCATTTCAAAACAGCCAATTACCACTTGGGTGTTAGGGTACTGCAACTTAAATGAAGATGGCATGTAGTACTAACCACGAACTTTGGATGGCCAGGAAAATAGCAGGCGCAGCTCCAATGCTAAAAATCGAATCCATGTCTTTTAACATTTTTGAGTGAGTTGTTGGTGGCATATCCAGGAGAAATGTGACAAACTGACCTGACAATCCTTGGTGCAGGTGAGCCAGAACAGCAAAAAGTTAATCTGCCAGCTGCACTTTCTGCCAGGGCTCCAGTCCACGGCGTTGAGCAGAGACGACTTCAGACGTGCCATGCCACTCCGTCAAGTTCTCAGCTTTGGGTAGCAAGTGCTTTAAAAAGGCTGAAAAGCAGCTCCATGTAGGTAGGCCAGTAAAAATCCGAGTAGTAGCATCATTGCCAATAATTATTTTGTGAAGAATAATGAGCCTTTTCCAAGTCAGCCCTCCTACCAAGCAACAGTTGATGTTCTCCAACAGCAATCAAAGTAGAATTTGACAATACAGGCAGTGACACCTCTGTGTTTACACCTGTACCCAGTTAGACACAGTAACAACAACAAGGAAAACGTAACGTTAGGAATTAACAGGCCAACAAGAAAAAAAACAACAACCATGCACTAAGGATAAAAGATATGGCTACCACACATACAATCGGTTTTCCAAAAGTTGATTATTTAGTAAAACTCATCTCACCTGTTTCAGCTACCGCATGGATTTCTCCCGTTCTAAGGACAGTGATCTCTTGGGCGCCAGTCACCGCTTGTTTCACTTTCGACGTTCTTTCCCTGCGTGCATTTCTATGTAATGCTCGTGGTCTTGCTCAGCAAGTCTCCACTCTCCTTTCAGAACAGCGGCGCGACCCTCCAACTCACGCTGGTGCTCTCTTAGACGTCTGTCCCGTATCTCTTTTCTCTCCTGACGTTCCATGCTACGCTGCGCAGCTAGTCGCTGCAATTCAGTATCATCGGACGAAGACTTAACATAGGATCCGAACGTACCAACTAACTCAGGCGTTAGTCCAAGCTTCAAAGATGGAACAAAGTCTGGGTGAGTCGGAATTTTTTGACGGCTTGCCAGAAAGAAAAAGTTTGGCGCAAACGCGATCATGAACACTTCGCTTCCAAGGCTTAGACGGTTCTCATCCCTTTGACCAATAGCTGAAATCCAAAGCTGTCGCCTTTCCTTCTCCTTCGCTCGTCCAGGAAATCTGAAAAAACCTCTCGATCCAGGTTCGTGGCGATTTGTGCAGCCGAAAACTGCACACGTAGAAATACATGCACCTAGTACTATGACAACAAGGTTTATCATGATCCCTTTCAAGCGGGAGCACTGCGCACGAACGTCATGACCATGTAAATCTCCAGTTCTTCGACAACGCTGCCGATATCCTGGCTTTCAAGAAGAGCCCATCAATCAATAGAGCGGACACTTTCGTATTCGTGTTTGGGCTAAATGTGAAGTAACTTGGAGCATCGTTGTTTTATTCGCGCAGACGCAGAAAGAGCTGGGAGAGTGGAACTGGCTAGCAATAGTAGATTGTGCTCGAGCACTAGCGCGTAGCTCTCGCGTGTATCAAGCTGGCCAGTGCAGCTCGCCAGTATTGTTTCAAAGTTTCATCCTGCATTTTGCAGCCTAAGGCCATATAATGCAAATTCAAATTCATGTAACAGTAACCAGGTGTTTCAAAGTTTCATTTTGCATTTTTCAAAAACAATTTACATATTCGTATCTTCTGATTTTCCTCAAAATTTTGATGGCCGAAATTTACATTGATAGGCCAGGGTTCAAGCGATAGCATGCTGGTGGCCGACATTATATTCATATACGGTCGGACGTTGAAACTTATTCCGTTGCTGGGCTCTGTAAGATGTAGGGCCTAGGGGAACAAGATCCTCTGCCATGCAAAGCGGCTGCAGGGGGCGAAGTTGTCGGGCGACGCCAACGTGATAGCGCAACAAGACCCATCCATTATCGTACGTAGACTACTGCTGGACTGCTGAGCATAATTCGCTGCGTGCAGTTGCGCCAGAAAACTAGCGTTCAGTAATCTTTTGTTATTGATAATGATCTCGAAATGAAAGGAAAATATCAGTCGCCAACACTGCAACAGTCGGAAGATCACAGCAATCCAGCCGCCAACTCCATAATAATTATTTCAGTCGCCAAATTTGGAACCTGGCCTAGATTATATTAGATATTAAATTTTGTTGGTCCCTGTAGCCGGTCGAGACAATATACTAGTAGTTCAAGGCATTACCAAATTTGATGTCTTTAGTTTCGGATGTGCATGGGCAAAAGGTGGAAGTCGCAACATGCAGTGAAAGCGCAGCTAACGAAGGCGTTAACTCGGATGTCCTATGATTCGAGAGGTGCGCCTAAGTCATGGTTCAACGTTCCCCGACAACATTGCTCCAATAACTGGTCAGCCAATTCTTCTCGCCGTTATCGTTATCAAAAATGACATTAGCAGTGAACCTGTGAAAATACAAATAATGCATGGTATGCCACTCGTTGTAGTAATTTGCTTTTGGTTTCCTTGTGGGCTTGCACCACCATATGCATGCCTGTATGTGTAGCCGCATAGGCACCAGGACATGCAATACTGTCATGCTTGACTCTATGCGTAAGGTCCGTAGTACTGTATCGCGCACAGAGTGTACAATCTGGCAGGAAAAAAATGGCACGCTGGAAAACCCGCACGGATGGTTAACGCTTAGCAGGTGTGCTAATAGAGAATTGTTTTCACCACAGCAACTATTTCACACGCAAAGGGCGACCCATCATGCAACTCACGCAAACCAGGAGGCAATCCTATCACGCCAACATGCGGCAAAGAGCGAACCGTGACATGTTGTCCTTGGATCTTCTGCGAGCGTGGAATTGGGCCTCCACATGGGGTATGCTATTTTAATGCCGACAACAGCGAGCGCCTTACGATCACCCGTAGAAAAGCTCAGTCAGCAGCCTAGAAGTCACTCCTACAGCCAAATCCACCGGCTGCTACACTACGAGTGATCGTGAACAATGGGGTCTTACAAGCATGCAACCGCCATAAGCACCTTGGCCTTGTTATTAACAACTGTCTTACTTGGAAAAATCATATTAATGCAACTCACGCCAGCTGTGTTCACCAGGTTGGTCTCCTTGGCAGACTTCGTGGAAAACTCACAAAGAGTATGATTCGGAAAATATATCAAGGCTATGTTCAACCTCGTATGGAATATGGAAGTGCCCTTTGGAGTGGGGACAACACAACAGAGTTGGAGAAACTGCAACAGAGATTCTGTCGACGACATCAAGTTTGACCACCACCACTTAAACGAAAATATGAATACCCCACATTGATTCTCTTTTTCAAAATACGGTACAGCATTACACCGACGTACTTATCGGCACTTCTGCCGAAACCCTTTCTTCAAACGACACAGTACAACTTGCGTAAACAAAACTATCCTTTCCCTCTGATAAACAAAGCTTCATCTTTCACCGAGTTTCTACCCCGTGCCATTGTCCTGCGGAATAGCCTTCCGTCGATTCTCCAGCAAACAACTTCTGTCCAGGACTCTAGAAGAAAACTCCGTGTGCATTTTTATTCTCGTTTTGCTTATTTCTCTCCACCCCTCACCCCCTATTCTCTTCATCAGTTTTACCGTTACCCTTTCTCCAGACTGTACCTCGACAAGTATCCTGGATACTTCTTCTACTGTCTTTGCGTGTGATTAAAAGTAAGTACCTGTACTTGCGTTGGCACCAGCACATGGAGCACTGTCATGCTTGAGTGAACATGTGTTCAAGGTCGCGAAGGTCCTAAGCGCGTACGTAGCGTGAAGCACGTCGCTTTGCGACGGGGACTGTCACTTGTAGTATAAGAATCTCTTTCAGGCTCCAATACCGCTATAACTAGTGGAGTTTCCGGTTACCGCTCAGTGTACTTTGTTATGTCGAGCTGTACTGGCTAAAGAAAAGAAGAATTTCTCTGGAACAGGGCCGCGATTTTTGTCTTTTTTTTCCATAATATATTGCCAGGTACAGCCTCTGCTCTTTCCCTCAGCATACGCCGTTACGTAAACTAGAATCTGCTCGAAGACGTCGCCACATGTCAACGTTCAGCAAAATGAAAGTCTGACACTAATCTATCAATTTCGTGCGATGCGGCTACGTTTGACGCAATCGCAAAAGCGTAGTGCGACATCCATCTAGGCGACCACTTTCGTGGCAACAAAGGGTGGTTGCTTAACACAGGATGAGCAAGCACATCAGCCGTGATAAAAGTGGCTACCGCACACTATAAATAAGAGAAATTTGAGCAAAGGAGCGTCACCAGCTTGGCCCATGGAATCTTTTTTTCGCAAATTTCTGATTGTAGCTAATACCTCGAGGCTAGGCCCGAATTCAGGCATCTACCATATTTCTAGATCTGCAGTGAAAGAGATATCTTCTGGTAGGTTCACGCCTCCCTCTCGAGATCAATATCGATCTCCCTTTTTTTGCCTCTGGCTGCTGAGCCGTTCTCAAGTACCGGCACATGAACTGAAGTACGCGCAGTCGGGGCTGTACCTACATGTATAATGTTATGTACATGTACGTGCATACCTTTGACCATGGTATGTACACGGTACAAATGAAGCAAACGTATTTCGATCAAGTGGTTGACAATTTCACCTGCACCGACAAGCTGCACATGTAGCGTCGCAATGCTTTTTCATGGGCCTTGCGACTGACATCATCACATGACGTATACAAGATAGGGCCCTGCGAAGTAAGTGACAATCCAAGCGGATTCTAACTGGAGAAGGCAACCGCTTTACAGATTATGAGTATAAATCGTGCACACCTACCAAGTACGCCTTGGTTTTGTAAATAATGAACAACAACTGAACTAAGCAATGAAAAATGAACCTTGAAAAAATAACAAAGTAGCTAAACTGCTATAAAGCTAACAAATAAAACAACAGTGAGCGAGCGAATATATAGAATGGTCTTTTACGCCTGTGGAGATCTACACCGAAATTTACGAGTACGATAGCCACAGCCTCGCCTCATACTTTTGTCGGGTCCTGACCCATACAACCATTAAAAAATTAATGACAAAAAAAAAACAATGCGGTCCAATGCAGAAGCCAATCAAGTTGAAATGGACAAATTTTTCAGGATTGCTCTCTGAACAGAAGTGCCATAGGAACTATAGTAGCGTAATGATGGCAGTAAAAGTGCTAAAGAGGGCATGCAAAATGTAAGACAGCGTTTGCAATACCTCCGATTACAACATCCCTAGTACATGTATATACTACCAAAATTAATAACAACCGAGCTCTTTTTCAAGAGTAACCGAGTCGAAGCTATATTACTTGACCATAGATGTGCAAGCACTCTCGAAGAGAAAGAATACACGTATCTGACTTTTGATAGCAGATATGGCAGTGACAAGGTCTGTAACAACGTCACCAACTTGTTGGCCAACACTTCGAACGCCAGACAACCGTACTTAATGCACGCCGGCCTTGAACTGAACTTGATTCAATCGCGATCAGGGTAGGCTGCGTCCGTGGGCCCTGGCGGAGTCGTGGCAAGATTAACAGGATAGAGAGCAGCACAAGCACCCCTTGATCATGAGATGCCTCGATTATAGGGAAGGCTTCTCCGGCTAGCTATAGAAAATTCAGAAAGAGCGACAGCTTACCTTTGCAATGCTACAGCATGCAGGGCCGTGGCTATCTCCAGAGGAAATCTCTCCAGAGGCAGCTAAAGAAACCAGGTGCGATCTGGTGTGATCGACCACAAGCAATGTTCTCATGCACGCATAATGGGCGTGGTTTGTAGATCTACAAGGGGCTTATGCCAGTTATGGACAGTTCTTTTCTATTCTAGTCTTTATTATCCTCTGTGAATGGCCCGAGGCTAATGAGAGGGGTCATCAAAGCATGAGAAAAATAGAAAGAAAAGGCGGGAAAATCGTTCATAACGAGGCGTCTGTACAGTACAGTAAGCAAGGTTCAGTATAGCATGAGAGGCGAATGGGTATACGGGACCGTGATGTGGTGATAGTTCAAGTGGGTACAACAGATTTTTGGGCCACTTTTAATGGAGATCTAGAGAGTACACGATATAGCGGCGCAATGAAGACACACACATACAACACCCAGCACTTGTATTTCAAACCGGTGTATAGCAGAAGTTATTATCATTTCCTTTTACTCCTCCCTAGCCTATACCCCCTGTGTGTCAGCAGAACAAATGACATCATTCAACGCCGAAGGGCGCTGTACAACGCCAACTCGGCGGAGGCAGTGTAACAGGACTGAGTGTCCGCCTGAAAAAATGTCCTGGTGGACACTCAGTCCTAAGGATAGAGTGTCCTAGGACGTTCAGTCCTAGGACTAGCTGTCCCCCCGTCAGGTCTGCGTGTCCTAGGTCACTCAGTACTAGGTCAGGATGTCCGCCGGCCACACAGCCCTAGGAATAGATGTCCCCCAGACACTCATGCCTAGGTCTAAGAGTTTGGGGCATACCGCCCTAGGATAAAATGCCTGGGAGACAGTGTATCCTAGGAATAACTGTCCCCTGGACATTTTGTCCTAGGATGAAATTTCCGTCATCAAGACGCCAACACTACATGTAGTTTTCGAAATCCGACTCAGCACTTGTACACTGTTTACGATCTAGCACCTCATTCATGCTACAATCCGTCAATCGTCCTTCCTAGTCGTCAGTTAACGTACCCCGTTAGTACAAAGCTACATGTACGTACTACGGCAAGGGACGACTGTTGTACTACACACTTCAAGCTTATAGACGATGGGCATCGAAGAAACGCAAACTCAAAATGTCCGAGGAACCGAGAACGAAACAAGACAGTCGCATAGAGAGTCTGAGCTATGGACGCTGGTCTATACAAGTCCCAAGATGAAGAACGGACTTGAGCTGCATTAGATGTTGGCAAAGAAGGATTAACGCGCTCTGTCTGAGGGGAAACAGTTTTCCAAAAAAAGTCCAAGGCTAAAGAACGTAATTTTGAAAGTATTTTTTCCCGAGTGCTGTCAGCGGGCAGGTACAGGTAATTAAAAATTTAAAATTAATTAAACATTCGTATCACAGATCAAAGGCTGTAGTACTTGCTGGGTGTCTCAGTGATCAACTAAATTTTGCGATTCAGTGATCTACTCACAGCTAATTTCCTATACCTGTAAGAAAGTGGCCTTTATAGGTCACCCAGTCCTAGGACAATTCGTCCTACTAGTAGGTTTGAGTGTCCCGGACAGTCTATCCTAGGTCTGTATGTCCTGTGGACAATCTGTCCTAGGATAGCCTGTCCGGGACACTCAAACCTAGGACTCATTGTCCTGGGACCCTCAGACCTGGCAGAGGGACATCCAGTCCTAGGACTGAGTGGCCTAGGAGAATTTTCCCTAGGACTAAATGTCCGGCGGACAATCAGTCCTGTTACACCGGCTTCGTCGACCAAACCGATAATCGATCGTTTCAGCACTTTCGCTCCTTGTTCCTTTCTGTGAGTTTCTCTTAAGATCTTCTGGGAGTATTGCGATGAAACTTGGCATGCTGATTCTTCATATACTTGGCTAAAACAGTTTGCCAGCGATTTGGATAATCCGATCATAATCAGATAAAAAAAGAAAACAGCGAGGAAAAGCTCCAAAAATGTATAAAAATTGAGGTACAAGTTCAAAAATGAATATCTCCTTTATTTCGAAGAAAAAAAAACTGTAGCGGCAATTGCTCATCACCTCATCAACTTTATGCTGAATAACAAGAAAACAAAATTACGGCCTCCATTATGTAGATAAACTCAGTGATACATAGTGCCTTTTTTCACTTTTTGGAGTTTTAGGTACCTAAACAGGGATCCAGGAGTTTGGGAATAGGTTTAAAACGGGTCTTTTCTGATGGCCTTCCCGAGAAAAAATAAATGGTAGCTTTAACACCATTAAAACACCAAAGCTGGGAAAAGCCTCTAGTTTGGATGAACAATCCCCAGACCTACTCCATCGATCTCAAGCAGTCTTTCAATCGTCTTCGACGGAAGCTTCAGTGAAGGTTGTATGCCTGCTGCTTGGAAAACAGCGCTTGTTATTCAGATCCAGAAAGGTGGCTTGGAATGAGTTCAAGTCTAATCTCTCTCACTACAGATCAATCGCTCTCTAAGCATTGTTAGTAGAGTGATCGAGAAAATCGTCGTTCGTCGACAGCAGACATTTTTACGTCTCTTGTTAACACCCAAACAATCTGGTTTAAAAAGGGTGACAGCACTCAAATGCAGTTAATAAGACTCGTCCACGAAGGGTCATTAACGTTGGACTCTAAATCCATGGCCGGTGTTATCTTCTTCGACGTTCGGAAGGCGTTTTTTAGGCTTTGGCTACCTGGTTTAATTTATAAATCAGAGGAAATGCCCTGGCCTGATTTCGGAGTTTCGTCTCCAATCGGCGTCAATGCACTATTGTTGGTAGTTGTACTTCTTCCGAAAGAAGATCTTTACTCCCCTTCTCTCAAAGCGATGGCTCCAACGGAAACTGGTGGAACTACAGACCAGATGTTTTCGAGCTGTTCGACGAGCAGAGAAGGACGGCACCGTGACATTGGTGCGGCATCATGAAAGGGTCGGGGTGAAGCTAACTGTAAAGCACGATAAATTATTAAAATGTCAAAGTGGATCGAAAACGTCGACTACGAACACAAGCTTGATCGCCGAACACCCTTCCCGCCATGATCAAGGGACTGGCATGCAAAATCATGGTGTCATACAGTAGCTAAAACAGAATACTCAATGAGCCAATCCTACGATACATTTGACCCATAGCCAGCAGATAGAAACTTCGCATCGTGCCAAGGGAGATCGTCCGTCGCGCACACTTGTATCTTGAGTACGGGAGCCTGAATACTGGGCTGCCCCTCTGCAATGTCGAAATCCAGATGGCACAGTTGTGCTACATGCCTGGCACCATTCCATGGCCAAAAGCTCACAAGAACGTACGCCGTACCACCTTGTACGCTATTGTACGGCAAACCATGTTTTCGAAGAAAAGACCAAAACCAACTGTAAAGGACAGCTGAGCGAAGAACAACCCTTCCTCACTCCGCGGCCCCAAAACTTAGTACATTTATTTAATATGCATATACTTGTATTTTGCCGAAACAACTGTAGGGAATTAAAAGCTTAATTTCCAGAATTCCCCGGACTAACGACACTGAACATTATTGGTACAGACACGGTCAGCGGGGTATAATGGTCGGTAGATTCTGCTGTCGTGGTCTAGGTTACAAACTCCGCTGATAGTGACAAACTCAGGTCTAGTGTGCTTACAGTATTGTGTCTACACTCTACCGATCTACCGTATTGGACCTACTGTATGCTCGCGCTTACTCGCGCTTACTCGCGCTGCATGTGTCCATGCGCCGGCCTACGCCTTTGATCCTCGCCTGAGCCTGTCCGCAGTGCCGGGCTCCGGGTCGTTGTGCGCTGGCTCCAATGTTGCGCTTCCTCTAAAAGAAAAGTTGTGTCTACACCCTACTGCATTGTGTCTGCCGTATTGGGACCATGCCAGCGCACACTGAAATGGAGAGAGACACTGCGGATGGCGAGGATCGAGGTCGTGGGCCGGTGTACCAGCGATTTTAGCTACCTTCGGATCCTGATACCTAACGCTAGCGTGTTGTCACAGTGTACCAGAATTCGCTAGCGGAGGTTGACCGCGCGGATTGGTGCCACTCAGCAGAACTTAATTGGTACCGTCACCTCGGTTGACCGCGCGGATTGGTACCACCCAGGGATACTTGATATCGTCACCTCCCTTTAAATAAGTAATGTTTTCACCTACAGAATTCCAGAGCTTTCTCAAAGCTTTTATTAGCCATCTGGCCTACTCAGTGGCCCATCCCTTCTTCGTTATTTGTCTCACACTGTGCATGAATCTCACCGGCGGAAGTTAATCCAGGTTATTGACCGCACATCAGCTGCACACACATGCGTGGTGACAGGTGCAAATAGCGAGTTACATTTTAATTATGCCTATTTATTTCATGGATATAGGTGGTTTTAGTCAGCTAGTATGCAAAATACTTCAGCCGTTAGGCCTCAAAAGTTGATGACTTCACTGTACTTATAGTCCATTTTTACTAACCCTGGATAATTGTTAGTGTATAGTGACATTCATTCAAGAGCTTAAGTACAGCATCTTTGTTATTTTCAGAGAAACAAAGAGAGATCTAGAGAGACGAACTTCATTTTGAAACTTGTCTGCTCTACTCACTCTTGAGTTAGCCAGGAAAATCGAGGCTGCAGATACATGGGGCATTTTGGGTCAAATTGTTTATTATGGTTGTTGTTGTTGTTTGATGTTGCTGTTGTTGTTGTTATTATTATTATTATTATTATTATTATTATTATTATATAATTGAACAGGATCTTTAAATAGCAAATTTGCTAATCTAGGCAGCTGGTCTCCTGCATTACGACTATGACAATCACACAACATGATCATGATGTGCAAACATGATAGAAACGGCTCCAAACAGACCATGCAACGGTAATTTCTGCTAATAGGTCCTGACAACAAAGAAACATGAATGGATTATAACTAAGTGTTGACTGTGTGGCAGCAGGCAGGGTGTTGCAGTCGCTAACAGTATCCAGCAACCAAGAAGTGGCCTCTTGCGCACTCCTGGGCTTCCCTTCTGTGAAATCCCAGGGACGTTGTAGACAG
Organism: Nicola tetela; assembly: GCA_028565695.1. Taxonomy (NCBI): domain Eukaryota; kingdom Metazoa; phylum Porifera; class Calcarea; order Clathrinida; family Clathrinidae; genus Nicola; species Nicola tetela. The sequence continues at coordinate 666 of JAOWAW010020355.1, read as the reverse complement.
CATAACTTGCTGCACTCAGTCAACAACGAACATCAAGTTGCTGATCTGAAGGAACGCCTTCTCAATATCACTGGCAGGGGGCTGGAATCGTTGGAAGAAACCGTAATGGCTCACGGATATGCCATCGGATGTAAATTTGAATACCTTCTCCTCCCGATCTTCAGCGTAGCAGTATAGGGTTAAGGGGAATAAATGCATGTATTAGACTAAGAGTCAACGACGAGTGGTTTGAATAGAGCATAGCGAGAATCATCAGAATCGCGTGCGATTTTCCAAGCGGAACCTGTGAAAATAGAGAATAGGGAGAATTGTGACAATCGCGAGAATAGCTCGCGATTTTCCAAGTGGAACCCGCAAAAATAGAGAATTGCGAGAATCGTGACAATCGCCAGAATCGCAGTAAAATGATGCTATTCAACTGCGCACCGTCCTCTCTTATTCTTTATTGTAGCTAAGGCTGTTGGCTTCGGAAAAGGTCTCGGAGGAGGGGACATGTAGTAGCATCACGTTATCGCACCTTAGCTCCACGTGTATGACGTCACGAATACATTTAGATGCTGGCTATGCGGATGGTATTTTCACGCTGGGAGCAGCCAAGGCGGTTTTCGGCCACTATATTGTAAATAAAATGGCGGCGGCAGGTATCGCGATCACAGTCCGATGAGT
>JAOWAW010020244.1:0-11295 GCA_028565695.1 Nicola tetela | reverse complement strand
CTAAGAACACGGCGACAGAAGCGAATTCAGAAGCATGTGTCAAAACAGAAGAAAGGTGGAGATAATACAGCAGCAGCAGTGTGTGTGTGTGTGTGTGTGTGTGTGTGTGTGTGTGTGTGTAAACATCTCTAATAATTTATTCTTTTTCTACAAGCACAAACAGACTTAAAAAACCGTAGCATGAACATAAATTATGCGTTGTATATTCACAGGTGATGAATTTGATGGTTTGTCACTGTGTAGATCCCTCTGATTGAGAATTTTAGCTATTTTGCTCCCAGAACTGCCTGCTGAAATAAAAACAATAGGTAGAGTCCTCTTCTAGTCAGTTTTCATGATATAACCATGGGTGTTCATGGATAGATATCAATTCAATATCTGCTGCTCTGCACTAGTAGTTGGTGACAGATAAAAAATCAATAATTATGATGCCTCCAGTATCCTCATGGGGTCTTTATCTCATTTCTTATGGAATGTGATACTACCATGACTGAAGATTGTGAGCAGTCTTCCATGTGCACTCTGTTATGGTGATTCTCAGTGGGGAATCTTTTGTTTGTGTAGAGCCTGATGAATATTCACATGATGTTCCGGCTGCTCAGCTGGCAAAGGATTTTGTTACACTCAGTGGGCTGCTACATCAGAGTGATCCAGACGCCATATTGGCAGGTCCTGACGTAACCAACCATGCTGTAAACGAGAATACCTACTTGAAAGAGTAAGACCTCATTATCTGGAGAAGTCTTGACACAAATAGTGCACTTCAGTATAGTCACAAGACAAGATGGTGTCATGTCCTGCATAACTTTTTTATGGGAACATTTAGCTGTTTTCCCCTTTTTTGAAGCTTTTTGGATGCTCTCTCCTCTGAGCAAGCAGTACCAGACGTCATCACTTGGCACCAGTAAGTCAATTATATGTATACACATTACAAAGAGTTGGGCTATAGTTATCACGGTCGTTTTACCTTAAGCACATCCAAGCAGTTGATGTCCAGTCAAATAGCGATGAGTATAGTTTGTGCGGCTTCCCGGCAACTATGATATATACATAATGTTGACTCAGCCTGAAGCACAGTTTTGTGAATTACTACATGCAGGTTTCTACCATGCAAGTTGCAAACTTGAGCCGTGTGAAGCAATAGGTAGTTCACTGAGCAAGATGGGTTGCTTTATTCAGAGTGTATATATATCGAATAGCCAAGGGATATCCTCAACACAGATATGTGTCCTTTTCATGTTGTCAGTGTTGGCATGACTGTGATAGTACGTAGGTTAGTCAGTTACGATATTGCAACAATTGGTTTTAAGATGGCTAGTGCCAGGAACAATCAAGATGAGCTTTACTTTAGCATTACCGTTATTTGAGAACATTGTAGGGGTTAGGGGGCTCTTGAATTTCGCACTTGGGGTATACGAGTCAGGTATGAGTGCAACTTGTTATACAGGTTAAGCACTTATTTTTTGTGAGTCAAGCCTGATCAATGAGGTCAAGGGTTCAACATATAGCAATTGTTACTCGGACGTTCCTTACAACTCAGCCCTATCCCCGTAGTATAGCCACACCTTGATGCCAAGTGTGACTCATGTACAACTCACACCTTTGAGACTCGTTTCAAAGTTCCCTAACTTCAATCCCTATTGTTGAGAATCTGCTGAATGGTGCATACATAACATGTGATGTGTAAGCAAGGATATGCCATTTGCTCTCGATTGAGCAAGAATTTCCCATTACATTCATATGTCTCATTGCACAGGTATTATGAAAGGGGATACCAGGCACATCTTGAGGATTTCTACAACCCCGTCATTTTAGATATCTTGATGGATGAACTGGTGAAGGTAAAGAGCTTTCAGTCTGCCAGTAATAAGGAGCATGTTCCTGTCTGGCTGGGAGAAACATCAAGCTGCTCACATGGTGGAGCTGTGAACTTTTCAAATACGTATGTGGCGGCATTCATGTGAGTGGAGTCCTGCAAAGTTGGATTGCTGTGAATGAACACCCACCAACTGTAATAACCATGAATTTAAATCAATGATACCAGCATTGAAAAACATTTTGGTTTATGGCATATGCATTTCACAGTAGGTAACCAAGGCAACCAAATCAGCAAAAAACCATGGCAACAGAATCAACAAATTTTAAAATGACTTAGCTCTGTTTGTATTTCTGTTGCTTGCTTTGCTGGTTGATATTGTCAGGCAGAGAGGATGGTTTCATTATTTATATGTCATCTTACTTATTTATTCTCTCCTACACTCAGCAACAGAAGTTTTTACCATGTTTGTGTGCCTCTTTGCAGGTGGCTGGATAAGCTTGGCCTAGCAGCTCTCTACAACTACTCCAGCGTGTGTCGGCAGACATTCTGGGGAAGTTCTTACGGTCTGCTCAACTCCACGACGCTTGAACCTCAACCTGTATGTAAGGAGAGCCACTAGCACTCGATCAACTATTATCTTAGATAATAAAACATATGGCAGAGAGTTAGTAATCACAGTTATGAATCAACTGATTTCTGAGGGATTCCAAGCAAACCGGTATGTAAATTGCAGCATGGTGGATGTAGCAATCAATTCATGGATAGAAATGGGAAAACGAAGGAGACAATGAGTGGAAACAATAATTCTTGGCTATACTCCCTGTTGTTTAATATTACTAACCAAACCATTTTTTTGTTTCTGTTTTAAAAAGTAACTTTGAAACTCAACAGGAGGGCAACCACCAACACCTGATAAATTCAAATTTTTTCTTTCCTTCCCCATGGCAGGACTATTGGGCGTCGCTGCTTGTCAAGCAGCTTGTTGGTCAGCGTGTGCTTGGTGTTGAGGGACAACTTCAGAAAGGACGCACTCTCCGTGTTTACGCATTTTGCACAAAAGTTGAAGAGGGCGGGTGAGATTATCATGGCATTTCTTAATCTCAAAACACCCATTCTTGTGATAGATTTCCAATTAAAATCAGTAACATGTTACTGATATCCAATTGAAATCAGAGCATGTTACTGATTTCCAATTAAAGTCAGTAACATGTTGAGGTGCTGATATTTACTGTTTCACCTTGTTCATCAAGTCAGTTGAAAATCATTCAAAATATTCCCTTTAAATTTCAGAAGCTGAATACAAGTGTTGCATGTAAACATGCATGGAACCCTCACAGGCCCTAATGTGCCTATGTATGCAAGCATTTCCTGGGCTGAACCCAGGGAGGGTTGAATCTTGGAACCTAGTGAAGTGTCAATCTCTCTGAAGAGATCAACACTATTATGATTACATTCTCTCCCATTGCTTACACTACCTCTTGTGCAGGCGTTACAGCAATGGAGCAGTGACAGTCTTGGCAATGAATCTTAATGCATCCACAATCTATGTGAAATTCAGTGGTAATCTTCAAGGCAAGGATGTTGACCAGTATCTGATGACACCGGGTGATTCAATACTAACAAGCAGGTCAGCTTCAAATTAAAGCAGTTAGCTCACAGTATGTGTTTTACTAGTCACCCCATACCTTGATTCTGCCTGAAGACATAACAAGCGAAGTATAGTTATTTCAATTGTATAAATGCTGATCAGGTGATAATTAATTTTAAAATCAGCCCTGTGTTTTGTGAATTCGAGGGAAGGTGTGATGCAAGCGTGCCCATGCTGAGCTCAACTGAAGCACACATGACATATGCAGTGTGCACACACAACATATACAGCATGCACACACAGATTAACATAACATAGCACACATGTGGCACAGAATGCAAATAGGCTATGCATGCACACACACATACACACAGTGCTGGCATTTTTTTGTCAAGGCCTACTGCAGCTGTAAAGTGCATGCTAAGACCTTCGGGTGATCACCAAGAGGTCATGTGAAGTCTGGTCCAGGAGCATGCCCCTCAAAATTTTGAATCTAGACATTCAAAATTTGGCTCTTTCTGCTGCTGTTTTTAATGGCTGTAAACAAGGCATATGTGAGCATTTTGATTATCCCTTTTCATAATCATGGCAATGTTCTGCCAAAATGGTTGGTGTGAGACAAGCAGCTCCTTGGCTATCAATTGCAGTGTTTGCCTGTCCTGTCTAACATCTTACCAGCCAGTCGCTTCGATTGATCCACTTCTCCGTCTCTGGTACTGCTAGACATACGCACATTTAAGCCTACAGAACACTCCTTCTTTGCTGCAGAGCAGATCCAGTGTTCCTGCTCCAGACCACAGACCACACTGGTGCTGTTTTAATTCATGTCTGTAGATCCTTTTCCTCAAGTTGGAAAAGCTTAAGTGGTCCAGTTGAAACTAACCAGACCAACTGGACTGGTGGCACCAGCCATGCACACATACACACATCCATGCATGCATACACACACACAACAACAACTACTCTACTACTACTACTACTACTATTACTTGATTTGCACACAATGCAAATTGCTGGCAGCCATCCTATACCCCTATATATACATGTACAGTGTTTGAAATTGCAAGTGCCTGAGGCCCCATTGGCATCTAAGGAAGGGCAATTAGCACCTGAAAAAAATAACTTACCAGTAGATGAAAAGGAAAGCTGAGAAAAACAAACAACAGGAAGGAGAAAAGGGAAAAATGCAGTGTAAAAGTCTAAACTATCCAATTTTTTGCACTGCATTACCCCAGACCAGGTCCCAGCTGGGCTTGAGTTTGGCCTTTGGTGCCTAAGAATTTTCATCAGTTTCGAACATTGATGTATGTATACACGTACAGACCCTGACTTGCAGTATCAACTCACAGCCATGAACCTTGTGTGCCAAATTTTGTTTGTCTACAGAAGTGTAGCACTTAATGGAAACCCTCTTCACCTTGTCAATGAAGACATTCCGCCTCTTCAACCGATCAAGATCACAGGAGAAGATTCATTGCGTTTGCCAGCACACAGCTACACTTTTTATGTCATTCCACAAGCAGATTGGCAATCCTGCAAGTAGCTATGCTTATGGGGTCTGCATAGTCAGCCCATTCCACTTCTCAGAAAACTGTTTTCTTCTCAATCAAAGTTTCTTGCAACTCAATTTGAACTATATCACCTCAAGGAATAGACCAATTACCTCAACTAACTGCCACAGTGTCAAGTGATATTGTCTTAACATAGGATACATGTGAGTTGTACACAATTAATGCCGGGTTTCAAAAGAAAATTCTCACCAGGAGAATCATAAAAAAATCATTTTCCTTTTTACCGATTGCAGTGCAGAGTGGACTTGAACCCGCGGTATGTGTAAGTTGCTGCCGGCAACCCAGTGGCTAGCCAAACCAAATCATGATCTTAACCGCTTGAGCTAGCGGACTGATCAAGCGGTTCAGATTGTGATTTTCATTCGGCTAGGGGCGGGGGTTGCTGCGCAGGTTTGAGTCTGCTCTGCACTGCATCCAGTAAAAAGAGACAATTAATGATTGCTCGGTGAGACTTTTGGCATGCTATACTATCCGACAGCCAGTCTTACACGGGCTGTGGACCCAGTTGGGTTGAACTGATCATAAGATGAGTTACATTTGATATTTCCAGTACAAGGTATGCCTGGTGACCTGCTGTTCACCACAATACAACAAATACATTATAAATTGGGAAGCCATGCAAGTGAATGACTGATGTGTGTGCAGCCAGGCAGTTGCATATTAAAACGCCACTGCCCTACACAGTATACCGCATCGGCGGCATGAACTTATCAACCCAGTGTTTGTTACAATCGTGATGCACTGTCATCGATTCTTCAGTAACCATGGAGACAAAACGCCATGGCAGCAACGGAGCTGGGTTCTATCCTTGCTAGAACCCAGTTCCGTTGCTGCCATGGCGACAATGCTGGCGTTCAAACAATGACCGCTGCTTGCATAGGTTCAGCACGGAGTACTTCTTCCAGTTTCATGATTTTATTGACAGTTACACATGTACTGCTGGCGATAGGACCTTGGACACAACATTGCTACCGTGAGCGGTCCACTGTTGTACTGCATGCAGTGCTCAATTGTTGCTATGCGAGTTGCTGTGGAGTGACATAACCTATTGTCATGTGACCATCCAAGACGGAGACCCGGAATCGCGAGAGCAGTACGTTCATGTAGCTAAAGCTAGCTGATCAGCTCGGTATCCGATATCCTTATTCAGTCGTCGATCGGCTGCATATGGCATGTCTGCATTGTTCAGTGTAGGCCTGCATGTACGAGTACCTGTGTAGTCACCAGCAGTGCAGTGCAGGCAAGTAGACTAACGTATCTCTTCCGGCGATTAATCGCCGATTATTAAAATCTATGTCCTACGCCCCCGGTGGTGCGGCGTTTACTCAAAGACGGCGTTTAATGAAATCGATCGATTTGGCTACGCGTGGAAAAGTCGACAACTGTTCATTTTCAGCGTATGTAGCTCTGAAGTCTAGTGCCATGACCAGAACTGGTGGTTTCTACCGCTTTCTAGCGCACGTTAGTGTTGAATGACTACCGGAAGTGGTTGTACATGTTTGCGTGCAATTACCGGCACCGGAAGCGGTACCAGTATTTTCAGGTCGAGCGCGATCAAACATTCTGTCCACATCCGAGTTTCGCAGCATCTCTCTTACCGGTACCGGTATCTATCATCGTCTTCTTAACTCCTGGACTATAATTATGTGTTCCTTTTCGAAATACGGTACCTAACACCTGTACCTAACATACCGTACCTAACATCCAGATTCCGGTATCGACGGATCGTCGTTGTTTCAACTCTCTCGCAGACCTGCTACACAGAGTAGACGTGAAACATCGAATAATTGCCGCGGCGACTATTTGAAGAAAGATTATTGCATCGCAAAAAAGCGAAGCATTGCCACAGCAACAACTGAACACGCACATGGACAAGATGAACAAAGGACTACAACAAAATGGCTACCTAGCTGGTCACTATGGAGGCAGTCCTCATTAAGGTGGCTAGAATACTACATCCCTTCCTCCTTCACATAAAGAGGAAACAAACAAAATATATAATTATACACACAACAGAAAGTTACTGAACAAAGTCCTTTAAATTAGTAAGGGGGCCAATGCTCCCTCTATGAATGTTCACGTTGATCATCAAGAGTTTCAGTTCATCTTTAGTCTGCCTCTGGCTCATGATATGGCTTGACATGACCTGTCTTGAGACCATGGTACCATCCTCTTGTTGCACTTCAACCTCCTCCCTTTCTTTTGATATCACTATTGCGGGTTATGGCCGGTAAGGTGGTGTTAACTTGTTCTGACAATCTGTAATACGAGCTAAGGCTTTGCTGCCTACAGATATGGGTGACTCATGATCAAGAACAGACTCTTGTGCAGGGCCAGATAGCTTTCTAGACCAGTTAACGTCATGAACTGACTCATTTCAAGATTTAACAGGTAATGATAGAAGTTTCGTGTGCATAGGCCATTTACACATCATCTTGAACAGACTTTTGCCACTGATGTAATCAGAAATTGCAGTAACTCTTGATGCCATGAAGCTCCTTTGACTGATGCAATACGCAATGCCTTTAGCAATGAGCGATTCTGCCGCTACACTTCCCTATTGGCCTATGGCCAGTAGGGCGGTACAGAACGGTGTTCAATGCCATTCATTCGTAAGAAGTCTTGAAACCCACCTGACAGGAACTGTGGTGCGTTGTCAGTCCGTAATGGAAAGGTATTCCTCACCATGCAAATATTGGTCGAAGATCACCCATGATCTTAGCTGCAGTGATGGTCATCAGAATAGCCACCCCAAAATATCAACTGTAGCAATCAATCACCACCAAGATACTAATGCACGCCGCGTGGTAGAGGTCCCAGCAAATCAGCAGAAAGATCTTTCCACGCCTGTGTTGGCAACTTCGTATGCAGCAATTGGGCGTACTGTCATGTATAGTCAATAACTTGGCATTCATGACACTTATGACAGACTTCCTCTGCAGCAGAATCCATCTTGGGCCACCACACCTTTGTTCACAATCGACATCAGGCCTTAGTTATGCCCTGATGGTCTTCATGCACTAAGCATAAAACCTGCTCTTGAAGAGCATGTAGGATGATGATATGGTCCCCACCTAACACTAGATGTCCACAAACACAAAATTCATTTTTGACACGAACACAGCTAGGATGTGGACAGATAGTCCAGTAGCCAGATAAAATACAGTTAGAGTTGTACAGCTTTTGATTGAGTGTTGTGAGCAGAAGCTTCCTCAATCTCTTTTGCTGTCAAACTAACTGGTGCACTGTGCTTGGCAATGTGATAAACAACGTCAATGACTTGATCTAGCCTGCAGTGGCTATGAGCCTAGCTGCTGCCTGGAGACAAGACAAAGCGTCAGCTATATTCAACTTTCCTAGTCAATACACAAAATCAAAGTTGAATGCTCGAAAATGAAGCACCCATGGTTCCAACTGTGCCGTTGTTTTTGATCGAGCTGCATAAATGTACTCCAAAGGCTTATGATCTGTCTCAACCTGAAATTTAGGCTCAAATGCATAAAAGGCTAAATTGTTCACATGCCCAGACAAGAGCCAGTGGATTGCGCTCTGTCTGATTGTAATGGGCATTCCATTGCTCTCAGACTTCTTGATGCATACGACACAACTCGCCACTGACAATCCTGGTGTTGATTGAGAACTGCTCCCAAACCACATGGCAGCACATCCACAACACGTGTCTGACATAACAATTTGAAATAAGCCAGCATCTCCGCCACAGTAGTACAATCCTTCATAATCAACTGGTCAAAAGCATCCTGCTGCTCCTTATTCTGCATCTTTCCGAGTCAACTTCTGAATATGTTCCAATATGGTCAATAAATCCGGTATAAAACAAGAGCAATATTGCACTAATCCCATACAAGGACAATCTTCATATGCTGTCGTGGGTGGTAAGGCATCAGGAACAGCGGCAATCTTCTCCTCACTTGACCATGTGCCATCACTGGTCAACTCGTGCCCAAAGAACACTAACTCTGTCAGTCAAAAGGCACATTTTCCAAGCTTAAGTGGGAATCCAACCTCCCTCAAACTATTGAGCACTGCTAAGAGGTAACAGTTGTGTTCTTCTATTGAAGTACTGTGGACAATGATGTATCTGCAACATTCACAACTCCTGCGCATGATCATAACATGTCTTGAATAACACAATGATACTGTTCTGGTGCTGATATGCCAAACACCAATTGTTTGTAATGAAAATGCCCTCTGTGAGTGATGAGCATGGTAATGGCTCTGCCTCCTTTGGCCAGAGGAATTTGATGAAATTCCCACTTCATTTTTGCCTTCATTTAGTCCGCGGAGGAGCTCATCAGTTGACGCTACCAGATAGCGTTCACGCTGAATTGCTTGACTGGCTCAGCGTATGTTGACATAAATACAGGCATCACCCACGTCTTGCTTCGGTATGACAACCAGTGGTGAAACCCATGTAGAAGATGTGTCAGGAGCTGGTTCTATGATATCTGCATGTAACAACTTGTCAATCCCAGCATAAACCTTGGTACACAAATGAAATGGAATGCGACTAACTTGCTGAGCCACTGGCTGAACAGTTTGGTTGATGTGAAGCTTTAGTTCAAAGTCCTCCAGTTTGCCAACTCCGGAAAATAACTGAGGAAATCTTGCTTTGATATTGTCAAATTAAAGATCGCATTTGTTGTTGCAGGCCAACACGTAGCAGTCCTAGTTCCTCTGTTGTTGACTTGGTGAGCAATGAATGACCATCTCCTTCAACCACTGTAAACTCAGCAATGCTTTTGGCGACATTCACAGGTGACAAAATGTCTGCTGTGAATGTTCCATGTGTGCCCAACGCCACAAAGTTTTCTGTTTCAACAAGCAAACAACGCTCATGAGGAATTGCGCTGGTCCAGGCAACGAATTTCTTTCCTTTTCAAATTGTCCCAGGTGGTTGCAGAAATTATGTTGCAAACTGCACCTGAATCTATCAGGACGTCATGCAATCCCACTCTTCCAACTATGAGTGATAGAATACCGCTGGATGGACCTCTGTCATCCACTTGAAAAACAAGAGTGAAAAGTCTTGTCTGATCATCATTGTCAGATTGGTTGCTGACAACCCCCTCCTCTTTCTTGGAGTTGACATCGTGCATGTTACTCCAACTTGTCCTTTTTCCACGGAGCGGCTTACCATTTCCTTTCCCAGCTGGTGGTGAACGACACTTGACTCAGAGTCAAAATGGCCAATTTTTCCGCAAGACTTACATTTTTTCTTTTGGCAGGACAGAAGGCGTCATGCACAACATGCCCTCGTTGTCCACAGTTGAAACACTCGATGTTGCCACCACACGAAACTGCATTCAATAAGGAATCAGTACTTCCACTTGGTATTTCAGCCGTAGAACAAGCAGTCATTGTGGACATTTGCCATCTGTGCCACTTCCACTGAATGCCCCAAAACAAACTGCACACGTACTCTACACTCACGTGGACAAGAACAAAAGCTAAGAGGAAAAATAATGGCTCCTAGTTGGTCGCTATGGAGTCCGTATGGACTATGGAGTCCTACATCAGCTGCAATGTTAATTAATGTTGTTCTCGAGTGCACACCATCTACGTATTACTCACACCATCATGCAGTGGCTTTAAAAAATTGTGCAAGGCACAATGGCTCTTTAAATTCTCAGTTTATACGAGGAAGGTGTGTGTTGCAAAAATGGTGCACAAGAGAAACATGGTGCTCAGGCTCATGAATATATGAGATTTTTTGGATTCAACATTGCACTGTGCGGCGCTTTAAGCACTGCACAGAGTGCATGGCTTTGAGTCAATTGGTCAAGAAAGGAAACTTTGCAAACTTAGTAACTCCCAAAGTTAACTTCACTTTATCATCAATTCATCAACCACTTGAAAGCAGTTGGCTACTGTGAAGACATTTCACCTTTCATTATGAATAACATAAATGCATAAAGAGAAATTCCCAGCACACCAGTCACAAGAAACCTTATTCATGAGATGCTTCACCAAAAATGTCTCTGGCTTCATCAGTCATGGAAAGACAAGGGGGTACAGGAATGCTTTGATACTTTAAACTAGCAGTGACACTCTCTCAGGTCAGTTAAGCCAGTGCCAGTGGGCAAAAAACCATATCTCAAAAACGTCTACACCTACGGCCAAGATTTTTTCAGCATGTGCTCGGACCGCCAAAAGAAGTCCCCTTAACATGCTCACTCCTCTGATTAACACCTACACCAGTCATAAAGTACGAAAAACGATGCTTCCAAAACCGTCCTGATCCGATGAAATGAAGGGCGAAAATCGAAGAAAAAATTCAAGCCCAGCATACTCTATAC
>JAOWAW010020133.1:0-13645 GCA_028565695.1 Nicola tetela | reverse complement strand
TGTGTGTGTGCACATGTATGAAAGCAGATTGTGTTTGAAGACTGGCTAATGTGAAACACACAGCTTTAACCATGTTACTTTGTTTGCTACATCAGAGAAAACGTCAGTAAGGCTCGGTCGATTGAGCGCCGCATCAAGTTCTGGCGGCCACCAATTATTCAACTGCAAAACTTCAGTGTTGTCGCCCTCATGATGATTTTTGTAAGGTGTACTCAGTTTTCACTTGTGTTGATCCAAATGGCATTTAATGGCCTTGTCACCAGGTTCAGCAGTTTGTTGCTGCCTGTGAACAATGTGTTATTATTTAGTTTGAAAAAATAAACTGGGAATTTACAGATCAGCTGTTCATGTTGATGTTTATTTATGCTGGAAGTTTCTGATAAGGTTTTTCAGGTAGACTGGTGTTGATTAGAGTGATCAATCATGTAATCTGCACACGGTTAATGATCCTTCCTCCTGCCTCTCAGTCTCTTTCTCCATCACTGGCTCTGTCATTTCTGTTCTAATCTCTCCCCCCCCCCTCTCTCTCTCTCTCTCGATGTCTCTGTTCGTTTGTTTTCCATGTTCTTTTTTTCCTGTTCTCCCAGCATACCATCTTCCCTTGCCTCTTTTGATGTCCGTTCTTTCCATAAGGACATGGTAGAACCCTTCACCTCCTCTCTCTTTTCAGATTATCATGTCGGAAGTTAACACCTTTTACATGAAATTCCTGTTGTGGATTCCGCCGGAGCATCCGTTTAATGCCATGCGTCTAGTCATCACATTAGCAGCCGGCGTGCCAGCCATTCACGAGACTTACTTTCAGCTGCAGGGAAAGTAAGCATTGATACCCCCCCCCCCCCCCCCCCTTGCTCTGCACCACTCTTCTTTCTCTCTCAACATCTTTTTCAGTTACACTTTTCTTCACTGTGTGTGGGTTTGTGCTTGTGTGTTTGCTCACTAGACCACGAAAATTCACGTTCACTATTCAGATGATCTGTGCTTGCACGGTTCTGCTCACTGAACTGGCAACGTACATCAAACTCGGGTCTCACGAGTTCCTCGTGCCGTTCCCAAGTCACGTACAACAACTATGGGCTGGTGAGAATTACACACTAATACAAACTAGACAGGAGGTTGCCCTGAATGGCGTTGGTTTTTGTAAGAGGGAAGGCAGGTGTATTGTCACTAGATTGTAAGAATAACAGCCACAAACTGGTTTTCATGCTGGATTTTGACATTATTTGAATCAGAATAAATTTAAATTTGAGCCACCAGATGCGAAAAGGGCCCTTACATCACGTGACTGGGTTTTGTGAGATTGCAGATTGAATCACGTGATGTAATATAGTGCTTGTGAAGTAGGTGAATGAAAATTGGCATATCTCCGTCACAAGTCAATATTTTTCAATTGGGTTTGCGGCATTCTTTTTATTGAATAGCCATCTATCAGATAGTAGCAATAACTCAATTTGGTCAAAATACTCCATAAGGACCCTTTTTACATCTGACGGCTCTGATCAAGCTAGCCAGAAAGAGGGACTCTCTTCTGCAGTAGGCACACGTGCATTTTATGTGATACACACACATGCACACACCCACAGCTGTATGCAGATTTCTGACTGCTGCGTTTGACAGCTTTCTATGTGCTAACACACTTGCTGCCTAGATGCTTACCGTGTTGTTGTGTAAAGCAAATTGGGTTGTCTCCGATGAAGTTCGCATCAGTCAGATTCTTTATAACATGAATCTTCATCTCTGCTAAGGTTTTTGTACCTTGTAACCAGTTCAAAATGAGAAATTTAAGAGACTGGGCAGCATTTTTTAACATTTCTTGATTTTTTTCAGGGATTCTTGGTGTATCAGTGGTGTGGGTCCTATGGCGGTTCTTCCTTCGCTATGTCATCTATGGCTATGACAAAGAGGAAGCAGAGTTCCTGAAATATTTAGAAAGAGTCGAGCGCGAGAAAGAAAAGAAGAAGACTGGCTAAAAGAATTGGGCATGTTGCTTGTATTTTGGTAGAGCTGTTGTGGGCAAGGACTTGCCATGAAAATCCCCTGCCTTTGAGCATGCCAAGATGGTTCCATCTCTAGGTGATTTCATTGTGAATTTTTTTTAAAAAGTTTTCCAATGATGTCAAATGTTTAAAAGAATTTTACTTATTTTTTTATTTTAACTGCTGCAGTGGCAGGTTTTTATGGTTGGACATTCAATGATGTTTACGATCAAGTTTGAAGAAAACCACTTAGGGGTTTAGATTAAGTAATGCTGATTTGGTTAATACAACCACATGTTCACATGTTGGCTATTTCTGTGTGCTGTTTGAACTTCTCATAGATCTGCCAGGACTGCCAATAGTGCCCGCAGACATACCTGTTGATATGGGTCCCTAGCTTTTGCAGTTGTGTTGATGTATTGGTGTTGACATGTGGCCCTGTGTGTGTATGTGTGTGTGCTTGTGTGTGTCTGTGTGTGTGTGTGTGTGTCTCATTAAAGAAAGAAAGAAAGAAAGAAAGAAAGAAAGAAAGGGAAAGAAGTCAAGGAAAAATGGAGAGCCACAGCCAGGGATCAAACTGGGGCCTCGGGATTTGCGCTCCCGTGTCATAACCACTAGACCATCGTGGATCTCACCTCTGGTCTGCAGACAACTGCCAATTTTCCTCAGAACACCAACCAAGTAGACTGACTCCTATCTGGCTTACCGGAACATGCATTGGCACGTCACCAAGAATCAAGCCTGAGTCGGACGAATGTGTCATTAAAGAAAGAAAGAAAGAAAGAGAAAGAAATCGAGGGAAAATGGAGAGCCATAGCCAGGGATTGAACCGGAGTCTTGGGATTTGCGCTTCTGTGTCATAACCACTAGATCACTGAGGTTCTCACTTCTGGTCTGTGGACAACTGCCAATTTTCCTTGTGTGTATGTGTGTATGGGACAGAGTGTGTGCATGTGTGTGTGTGTGTTGCATGTATGCGTGTGCACGTGTGTGTTGTTTGTGTGTATGTGTGTGTTGTGTGTATGCATATGTGTTGTGTGTTTGGTGTGCATGTATGTGTGTATGCATAGTATGTGTGTGTTGTGTGTATGCATATGTGTTGTGTGTATGCATATGTGTTGTGTGTTTTGTGTGCATGTATGTGTATGTATGCATAGTGTGTGTGTGTGTGTGTGTGTGTGTGTGTGTGCGTGCATGCATGTGTGTGTGTGTGTGTGTGTGTGTGTGTGTGTGTGTGTGTGTGTGTGTGTAGCTCAGTGTTTCTTGTGCATGCGTGTATATATGCTTGACTAGGTTGGAGTATGTGAATTAGTGTTGGCCTGTTGGTGGGGTTAACCGTTAAGCCCAAGGGAGATGAAACTTTGCTCCCTAGTTTGTGCTGAGGACTCTAATATGTGCCCGGCAAAGTAGCAAGATATCCACAGTTGCAATCAGTTGATTGGGCTTAGTCTTGTATTAATTGGTGTTGTAGGTCTCTCTCTCTCCCTCCCTCCCTCCCTCCCTCCCTCCCTCTCTCTCTCTCTCTCTCTCTCTCTCTCTCTCTCCACTTTGGTTTCTGTACAGGCTGTCAGTGATCAACGGATGAACGGGCTAATTGCTGCTGCTGTAATCTTCATTTCTCTTCTTGTCTTTTTGCGTATGAGATGTGCTCTGTTGCTTACACCTTTATTTTCAAATTGACACACAACTTTTGATTCTTTACAGATTGTGGTGGATTATGCAAAGCTTTATAGGGTGCTGAAACATATGTGAGAAGGTGTTTCTGTGATGATGATGACTTCAAAGATGCTACAATATGGCGCAATTAAATCTCTGAACATGCGGAGTTTTACCCGCACAGTGACAGGTATCTTGTAGTATATTTCGAGGATAAAAGCGCTCCACCAACTTCAAGCTACCAACTTCACAGTCCGTTTGTCGCGGATGGTGAAACGTGTAACATTATTACAATTAGTTTGAGTCTTTTGACTCTTTTTTTATGACGTCTCAATAAATCTGGTTGGAACATTGCATTGAGCGTTCAAACCTTTCCATTATAACCAGAAAACGTGATGAAACGTGAAATACCGTACTTTATTCACCTGCTTCCATTCTAGCGGCAGAACTAGCTTCCTCACAACTCACGTGCCGTCACTCATACAAAACGGCTATCTCCTAAGGGGAAAGCACGATCAGTTGGGATGGTGTCGTGACTAAGAGGTTGTGAATTTCCGATCGCAACCCCTTACCCATCATGTACATGTACTTCAAGGTTGTGAGAAATCACGTGATTTTGTATAAAGGGGCCGGGCCGGGCCCTCCCCGATCCTCCTCAAATCAAATTCATGGTGCATATGAAAATTAATATCGATCGATATTAATTTTCGTTTTATGAGTGAAGAAACTCATTCCGTGCAGATATCATGTGCTCAAGTTTGTACAGTACTTTTGCCAGACCAGAAGAGTGCTGCCGACTACCGGCACCTCCACTGCGCCATTCTTCTTTGCACTTTGGTCGACGTCAACAAACGGTTGTCGTTCTACCAAAGCGTTGTGCATGCGAACGCATTGTGTAGTCCACTTGTTTCTTCGAGGTGCGTTCTAGTCGATCGCGGGTGCACAAGCGACTAAGGTCCTCGCTAAGTGCTCAAGAAGAGGATGGCGCTGTCGGCTAAACATATATCATGTGTATCGCGCCAATGTCTTCCATAGTGAAAGGTAGGCGAGGTAACATCTTCTCGAGTATCGGTTAGGACAGCAGGTTTGCTATCAAGTACGGACGTGAACGTCTTAAGTAAAGGACGAAGAAGGCGACCCGGAGTTGGAAGCAGCCATCACTTGAAAGGGGATAAGGGACATCGACAGCAAGTATGTACGGCGTTCACTACAGACCAAGTATGCGCCGACCAAGGCGCATGGTGACCGGAGTGGAGGAGATGATCTTTCTTCTTCCAACCGGCGTGATGGTCAGAGTGTCCTGTCAGAGGGACCAGACGTTGTTTGCACTCAAACACCAGCTGTGGCGCGCCGCCAAGAGCATGCCGCTGTTCAACCAGCTCAGCGAACCGAACAAGTATGTCCTCGTTTGTGTAAATATGAACGCCCAGCAGGAGGAGCTTATCGACGAATCGAGGGAGTTGTCTGACGTGCGATATTACAGGTCGGTGCATGGGTGGTCTGGTGGTGTTGGAGAAAAATGTAAGATAAAGAAGAGCCGGAAACAAAGCGACTTCTTTCTTAGGTCTGGCTCGGTAGAGTGCCGTGGCGTTTTAGGACCTACCTGGTGCGTGTAAACAGCCTGTTAAAGTTATTAACTAATGCTGGTTGCCAGCCGCGACTGTATCTTTAGGAATATGCACTCACATAGCCCTCTCTGACCATTTGCCCAGCCTCGCTGCAGATATTTGCTGCATCGCGCTTCAACCCTGAGAACTGCACTCAGCGACGACCACCAAATGGCATGTCAGTTGGCAGCTTGGTATACGTAGCGTTTTGGCATAAAACTACGGTCACGATTGCCACCTGGTCTCCTGACATTCGCAGTGCGAACCGAAAAAAAATTATACGAGATATGCTTATAATTATCACTTATACATTGTGACATCACCCTCACTATCCGCTACCGTCATGCCATGTACTGGTATTCACATGCATTGCACGCGGAACACAACCCATCTTCGTTTTGTTTCCATACCATTACCTGATGTAGTGGAACTACCTTGGGACATATCTGTACATGTATGAATTTTGGAAACATCTTTTTGCTTGAAAATCTATCAGAAGTATGAAGTTATGAGAAAAACTGCATTTTCAAATGTAAGTGTTAATTGTGTAGCCACTTGTAAAATTATAAAACCACGTGAAATATCCAAGTTCACATCACATCAGTGGAAAGCCCACAGCCTAAGGAGGCCTTGGGTGAAATAACCACTGAAATACCCCTTGTACGGGCAGGGCTGGTTGAAAATTTGAAAATTTTTGAACGGCCCAATCAGGCAGAGAGTTGATAGGTTAGCCATTTAATGCTTATTAGAAGAGCTAACTACAGGTTTTTGAAATTCTGCTGTGAACGTAGTGTACTAGTGAATGTTGTTTTTTTATGCTAGTCCACCTTAAACTCCACAAGTGGAAAATGTATTCTTTTTGAAGAATGAGTAGCACTTTCTCAATCAGGTTTACAATTGAAGCTGAGGGAAATTTCTGCACAATCAGATTTAGTGTAGTTTAGATATAAGTTATGAAACATAGCAGATCACACATTTTGGTAGAAGTGTTTCAGATATCCCACCTTGCAGCTAGATGTTACATAGCCCGCACGTGGCAGAGTCGTCTGTTTTTGTCCATCAAATGTGTCACCAGGAAGGGAACTCTTTTCAAACGATTCGTTCGAACCCAGTTCACAGCCACAGTTGGTTGATGCCAGATGATATGAAAAACAGGTGAAAACTCTCTGGGCACCAGAAGGCGACGGCTGGCTTGTACGGAAACATGCATTTCGCTCAACATGCAAGAAAATGGACGGAACAGGAATATTTTTTATCAAACAGTTTGAATTACCTGTTTCCTGTCATGATCGAGAACTTAGTGGGTGTAGGTTGGCCTCATGAGCCTGCGTGTCTGCTTCTGACCACAGTAGAATTAAGTTAAATCCACAGTTCAAATTGGTGCTGGACATGTCAGAAGGAATTTTCCTAACCTGCACCCAAGGGTTAGCTCTTGGTACGTGTATGGTGTTTTCCTCCCTCCAAGAAAAGAAAAGAAAATATCCTGCCCATAATACTATAGCGTCTCGAGCTTTGGGCAGTGTAAAACATTCTTATTTTTATAACTCCAAAATGGTTGATGTTGCTCATTTGGTGAACGACACCACCCTTAAGAGTGATGCTCACTGACAAACCGTCTCTTGTTGGCAGAGACAGGCAAAGAGGAACAATAGCTGTTTACAATTATAGTTACAGTTTACTTTTATTTCACAAGAAAATTATTTTTTGTGGGGCAAAATGCTGTGCTATAATCTATGTTGATATAGCATGACTGACATCAAGCATGCACATTTGGTTGCCTTAGCTACTGTGTGTGCTTTCTCTGGTGTTGTAGTCCAATATTTAAGGTGGTGGAACGGCGTGGTGATCGTCGTCAGAAGCTGATCAATGCACAGATCGGGTTGGCGATCGGCAAGAGCATCAACGATTTTGAGTCAATGCGGGACCAAGAAGTGAATGACTTCAGACAAAATATCATCCCCCAGGTGCTGGAGCCAGCAGTGAAGGAGCGCTGCACATCGTGGCAATCCCGCGCCATGTATCAATTCCCTCCAGAACTAGAAGCCAGTCCAGAGTTACCAAAGCACGTTGCTGAACGTCTGAACGCTTCCAAGAAGTTCTATGTTCACGTGTTGGTGCAGAATACGGAAGACAAGTTGCAGCGTGTGCAGATGTCGTTTTCCGTTGATCCGCAGTGGCCTGTTCATGATTTGATGACTCAGGTGTTGAAGAAGAAAGCAACAACAATGAACATGCCAGAGGTGGAAGACGAGTCACTCTATGTATTTAAGGTGAGTTTGAAACAGGCATCCTTGCTTTTATTCTGCCTGTCACTGCCACCACTGTCTCTAATGGTGGATCCAGATGGAGAGTAGGGGAGGGGGTGTCCCAAACTCTCATCAATCCGTGACTTTCTTCTGACTGGGCAGTATGTTCTTAGGAGCCCCAGGGGCACAAAATGTGTGTGAATAAGCAACTGGACACTCTATACTGTGTACCCAAATCACTAAACCTTCGGTCAGCTAGTGCTCTGTCAATGGTACTTACCAGGCAGGCAAGTTGTTTTATCTGGTGAATAAGTAATCATGAGTGATGCACACTAATGAATCACCAGCCGAAAAGATGTCTTTCTGCTCTGAAATGTTTTGTCTCTGTTACACTAAAATACAAGCAATCTGCCAGAATCTCAGTAAGTGCAGTTATAGTTGACTGAGATGTTGTGGTTCCATCATGAAACCAAGATAAATACACTGGGCTAATCTTCTATGTAACCTAGCCATTACGGAATTTCTCTTAGCACAGTGCAATGTTAGTATGCTCTAACAGTGTAATTCATCACAATGAGTTAGGCACAGTATATTTCATCGTTGTCTTCTGCGCAGATCGTCGGGAGAGAAGAGTACCTTCTTGGTGATCATCCACTTGGACAGTATCGAGTAAGTTTGGAAATTTACTGGTCTTGTTCTTGTGGACTGTGTGCGTGTTTATGCGTGGATTGTTGTGTGTGTGTGTGTGTGTGTGTGTGTGTGTGTGTGTGTGTGTGTGTGTGTGTGTGTGTGTGTTCGTGTGTGTGTGTTCGTGTGTGTGTGTTCGTGTGTGTGTGTGCGTGTATGTTTTTGTGCGTGTGTTGTGTGTGTGTGTGTGACATATGTGAAGTACATGATATCAAATGCTAATGCATATAGTGGAGCTCTTTTTTGCAGTGGTCATCCCATTGGTCATGCCCTGCATGGGTTTAGTATGATTGAATTAGGGCAGTGGCAGTGTCCAGAACATGCTTGTTAGCTGAGCCAACTATGTTGTCAGTTCATTGTTGAAAAGAAAACATGTCTTAAATCTCAACTTCCAAACACTGCTGAACCGTTTTTCTGTCTGTTGTGGTGGTGGCGATTTTTGATGGTTTGCTCTAGGAACAGACAGAATTGATCCGATGCAGCCATAGTGGATGGGTCAATTTGTGTTTATGCCATGGAGAATTGAGCAACGCTTTTTACAGAGCCAGTCACTTGGAACAGATAGGAGCAAAGCTGCATTTGATGCTGAGGTGCAGACCTCCATACCCACTATTGACCCATGAAGGCCACCCAAAGTCTCTCTGTGAACAAGAGTTCTGCTAATGCATTCATACGCACTAATCCACACCAAATTATATCATTGACCCTTAAACTTCGATGCAAACCTCAATCCTGTTATTGAAACTGATGACAGGATTGGTTTAGCATTTCAGCAGACTACTTTGCTTTTTGTAGCCAGTATTCTCCACTGCGCCGTGCACTTTAACTCCTGTTCACCTCACAACTGTGTTTTCTGTCCGTAATTTTGTGTTTTTCTTTTGTTGTTATTTGGCAGTATCTTCGCCAGTCAATTGCAAAAGGGACTCGTGCCGAGCTTGCCCTTGTTCTTTGTGGTGATGTTGAATTGTATGAGCATGCTGATCAGGTGCTTCATCCGTCTCAAGTGGCGATGCCTCGCCGTCAGCCGCGTCCTGGTAAGTCGTCTTCATCTTCTTGACTAGAAAAATGTGTGTGGAGTGTCAGAAAGAGTAGTTTGGTCACCCAGTGGAAAATTTGTCTGATAAGATGTTTATACCTGTTAATCTTCTCACTCTTTCTGTTTGTCTCTCTCCCTCCCTCCTTCTCATTCGCTTTCCCTCATTTTCTCTTTTGTCAGATTCACATGCTCTCTCCCTGTGGAACATCAACCGTTCACTCGCGTTTAAGGTAGTCCGTGCTGAAGGGCTGCATGTGGAGTCTAGCTTCCGGGTAAGACAACCTGAAGACATCAACTCATTATGCCAACATCTATATACATACCAATGCAAACTCACACACATGCACACATATAAATGACACATGAGGCTGTATTTGAAGTCTGTTTGTTTCTGTCAGATAAGCTAAGACAGTGTTACATTGTCTGAACTTCAGCAACATCACTAACACCACTCCATTACCCGTTGTTTTATGGTGTCATGTTCCTGTCTACAAGGGAAATTTACAACATTGGCCATGTGAACTGTTTTTGCTTTTTTAATGTGACATAAAAAGTCTTTCTCTTGTCTGCTGTGGCCATGTTTGTGTAGGTGCGACTTCATGTTGGTGTTTACCATGGCAATGAGAACCTTTGCAACATCGAGCAGACGTGCACAGCTGCTGTGTCCTCTCAGAATTGTCACTGGAATGAGCAGGTGGTGTTTGGCGATTTGAAAGTCAAGGACATCCCACGAAGCGCTCGGCTTTGCTGTGTTATCTACACTGTTCCTGACAAGAAGAAGAAAGGAAAGAGAGAGGTGGGTACAAGTCACAAAGGAGAAGAAAAGCACCTTTCTACTTTCAGCCACAGAATTTTGCTTATTTCTCTGTTTGTCTATCCCTCTATGCAGTCCAAATACCCAATTGCTTGGGTGAACATGCCTCTGTTCGACTATCAGCGTCAGCTCCGAACAGGAACCGTTATCCTGCGCTGTTGGCCAACGGATGGAAGCCTTGACGATGAACTAAATCCAATCGGAACAACAACAGGAAATCCCCACACAGACGGTGTAGTGTTGGAGCTTGACTTCCCCAAGTATGCCAAGCCAGTTCTCTACCCAACGCTTGATAATGTAAGCTTTGAAATTCCTCTTCACTTAGTTGAAGATAGATGGAGAATGCTTCTTTTTTCCTTTGTGTGTGCATGTGGCTTTCTATTGTTTCTTCTTTAAGGTGTTGTTTTCAGATTTGCTTGTAGAGCTAGGTGAAGATTATTTGAGGATTATTTAGTGTGCTTGGAAAGACACAGTTATCTCGAAGGCTGCTGGTTAACCCAGCAGCTGGAAGAAAGAATGCCAAGTGGTTTGCCTTTAATTGGTATCATGTGTGGTTTGTTTAGGTGCTGGAGCTAGCAGCGCAGGTGTCTCAGCACACCCAGGAAGTCCCTGGCAGCGTTCCTGGAGAGCGGATGCGCCATCGTCCATCCATGATCCTAGCAGTAAGTTGCATAGCTTTCATTCCTGTTGTGTATACAGAAGAAGCTGAGGAAGCAAGATCAATTTTCCAGTTTGTTGACAAAGTTCTTCCTCATTCTGATCTCTTCTTTAATGAATTTTGGAATATTTCTCCATTGTTTGTTTGGTTTTCTTTATTTTCATGTCTTTTTTGTTCCACAGCATACTGAAAGCAGACCACTTATCATTCAATTGCGTGAGATTATTGATCGCGATCGGCTTTTGCCGCTCGCTGAACAGGACAAGGAGTTGCTGTGGCGTTTTCGGTCAGTAACCAAATGCCAATGTGTGTCTACATCTGTATCCATACACACACATACTCCCATAAAAATTAGTAAATTCAGGTTTGGATCCACGCACAGTCATGCGACCATTCTTTAGAGTTAGGGTTAAAAGATAAAGATCAGGTTGTGTGCATGGTCACACGACTGTACGTGGATCCTAACCTGAATTTGCCAGGACTCATATTCATGTGTACACGTACACACCTGTATGTACACACAATACAGACATGGTTGGTGTATGTACACATAGCGGCACATTTATCGATGCTCACAGAGAGGCTAAAGCATTGCATTTTAGGGCAATGTTCTTTGACAGACCTACAAGCAACGGTGTACGTATCAGAAGTCAGGCAGCTGCAGCAATTTGCCTTTTTTATGACATGACTCTTCTCTCTCTGTTTCAGCTTAAACTGTCTGGACATGCCACACTCGTTACCAAAACTTCTTGGTGCTGTCAAATGGTCCTCAAGCCAGGATGTTGCAGTGGTGAGTTAGCAATGTTGTAGTAATGTTTGAGTTTTTCCTTTACCTTATAACTTGCTGTAACGTTTGTGTATAGTTATGAAAGTAAAATGAATTAAAGCTGTTTTGCGAATCAACCAGCCAATAGGTTCTTTTCTTTCTTTCTTTCTTTCTTTCTTTCTTTCTTTCTTTCTTCTTCTTCTTCTTCTTCTTCTTCTTCTTCTTTGTACAGCTTCAGGCCATGATCCAAGGTTGGCCAAATCTTGAGCCAGAGAAGGCACTCGAACTCCTTGACTACTCTTATGCCGACGAGTTAGTCAGAGCATTTGCTGTGAAATGCTTGGAAAAACTTAGGTACGTGGTGGTTCCGGTGCTTGGTAGGAAAGTCACATCGACTTAACACATTGATACAGCAGGTGCTTTTCAAGTGTGGCAAAATGTTTACAGGTATATGCAGTAGTTCAAATGTTTAGAATGAATGACATGATATTTCACAGTCATTGGAAGTTATTTTTATTACACCTAGAATTCAAAAAACTTTTTTTTGGTTTTGTGTGTGCATTATTTTTTTTTTTCTGGTTGATTAGCGACGAGAAGCTGATCCAGTACTTGCTGCAGTTAGTTCAGGTTCGTGTTGACTTCTTACAGTGTCAGATGTTGCTTTTAGCTGATGCTCAGTTCAAGCCATAATACAATATAAATTGTCTCAACAAATTGTCATTAATTTTAATCACATCATTCTGTTTAAATCCGTTTTATTTATCGCTGAAACTGTTTCTTCACTGCCCTGAGAGTGAATTGGTTGTCCCATGTCATGATTTTGTGTGAGAGTAGAACCCCTTTGTAGGTTGCAGGAGACAGTTCTGATTGCTTGCACAATTGGCTTTGGGTAGTAGTTGACTGGTTGGAGTGTAGTTGAACGACTTCTTAATCTGCTCATTACACATGCTAAAAGTTTCTCTTGCACTCTTGGTTCACGTGATAAAACTCCCATGCAAGAATTTCCTGCCTGGCCAAAAAAATATCATTCATGCATGTTTGGCTTGAAAAAGGTAGCAGATTTTCAGAGCAGTTGCAGCGACAGTGAATTTTATCAGGTAAGATTTCTTGTGGACATCATGCTGGTGAAGAAAATATTTTATTTATAATAATAATTCTGTAGGGTCAGATGTGTGTGAGGTACTTTTTTTTTTTTTCAGTTGGCTGTTTAGTGACGTTCACTGCAAGTGATTAGTATGCTCTGTTATTTCTTTCTTCAGGTGTGTTTTGAGTGTGTCCTTGTTGTGGTGTGTTTTTGTTTGTGCAAAAGGTGTTAAAGTACGAGTCATACATTGACTGCTCCCTTGTGCGGTTTCTCCTGAGACGTGCCTTACTCAACCAGCGAATCGGTCACTACCTCTTCTGGTATACGCGGTGAGAGAGGTTTTCTGTTGAAATCCTATTTGTCATATATGTAAGAAATTCAATCCGTGTTGCACCAGCATGCAAAGTACCCCTTTTGGAGAGGGCATCTGGATGAGTACAGTAAGAGGTCCATTGCCCTCCCTGGGGACAATTTTGTGTCTGAGCCCCCGTTTTTTGAAGCGCAGATGAAAACAAAGGGGTTTCCAGACACCTGGAATACTGTACATAGTATGCATTTGGGTTTTCACTGCAATCACCGATTACCATGCCCAATAATCTAACCTGCCATATCATTTCAGACCGCTGATTGCGATGCCAGCAAGCTGCAGGCTCGGCTAAACATAATTGAACTTGCAAAGGGGGTTTCTGAGCAACATCAAAACCCATGCTCACACATGCCTGCATTTTAGGAAACACACACCACATCAGCTGGATGTGGATTAGAAGAGACCTTTGACACTCTCCTTTGGGAACTCACAAACCTCTCACATATTTCAAGATGGCCCAATTTATTTTATTTTTTTCAGTACTAGTGGAGAGAAGGAGCTGGCAACTGGTTACGAGTGTTCTCAGACGTTGCCAAGTGAAAACGTCATTTCCTTGTAGATGTGGCAAACTGCAGTGATCACAGTGTCAAATGAGTGTTGAGGAAGTTACACACTGCGACGAGAAACTGTATTATTTGACTGTGTGAGATGTCAATGTGGGGTCGGCTTATGAACAACTCTGTGTGTGTGTGTGTGTGTGTGTGTGTGTGTGTGTGTGTGTGTGTGTGTGTGTGTGTGTGTGTGTGTG
>JAOWAW010020022.1:0-18053 GCA_028565695.1 Nicola tetela | reverse complement strand
GGGGGGGGGGGTAGAACCACCCTCTATGAGCCAAGCTGATTTGTGTACTGTATGTGAATTCCCAGTGTACCAATCACCATCAAATCACCAACCAGCAGTTTTGAGTATCTCTTCCAGTATGTTCTCATTGATTTGCACATGATGAGTGACAAGTATGCAGTAGACTTTGGAAAAGCATTTGCCTGTAGAATAATACTGTTTTGTGTTTTTTTTTGTTTGTTTAGAACATACATGTTGTTCTGGCGAAATTGACAAAATACAATTAGGATTTTGCTTGTTCGTTTTTTGCAGCTTGTTGTTCAGTGTGGACAGCAGACGTTTGCTCACAGGTGATTCTGGTGGTCATCTGTACGTTTGGACTGTTAAGGTTTAACTTCTGCGCTGTTTGGTGGACAACAGAATTACTTTCATGGCAGATGAATTATTAAAGTGTTCAATTTTCAAAGATTTTCTATATATGGAAGCTATTCATAATTTGAATGATATTCTTACCCACTGTAGCAGCTGCTTTATTATATGCTCAACCATAGCAGCTGCATTGTGATATACACAAGGCAGTAACTTCTTCATACAGGGAAATGCATTGAAAGGTTGTTTCAATTTCTCAATATACAAAAAGTGGCCTCTTGCATTTATATTACTAAAATCTGTTCCTAAACATACTTGAATTGTTGTCACAAAATGAAAGTTTATAGATTTAATCATCAAACACACATGTACCCTGGTACACATTTTTCATTGTGAATGAATGAGAATCGAAAATCCTGTGTGTATTTTGTTGTGAACTACTAAAGGGGCAACTATACAGGAACAAAGTCTGTGTTAGTGTACCTACTGATTCTAAGATGTCTGTGTTAGCGTACTTTACAATTTTTTATTGGGGTGTTTGTACCAGTGTATAGCCTTGTTCCTTGGTTGTTCTGCTCTTTGGACTAAACTAATATACTTTTGACACTCAGCTCAGCTAGACTGCAGTGATGAAGTTATCACTTGATTAGAGGGAACATAAGAATGTAGAAATCTTACAGAAAATGTTTTGACTTTGTCTTCAAATTTTGACCATTGTCACCAACTGCTCATCTTGGCTAATAAATCTGATCATTGAAGAGAATACTAGTATAGAACTGCCATGCTCCATTTGTCAGCAACATTGGTTGAATATGCCTACAAAATGATGGAGGTTGTCAACTTCAACAGCTTTTAGTATGTCAACAAACATAGTTTGTAGTTGCCCCTGATTATTTTTGTTCAGGTTCAACATTACTAGTGCAATGCAGGCAGTAAATTCAAAGAAAATATTATGTTACATTTTGGCCATTTTCATAATTTTTGTCTCATACAGTCGTCCCTCGTTAGTGCATAACCCTAGCGATGTAGAGAAGATTGCCTACTAACTGGGGTTTATGTACTACAGGGGTTATGTAGTACATAAACAGCACAGGTTGGCACTTGGCGCTCTGTATCTACTAAGTATATAATACATACCTAGCCCCGATTGTTTACAGGATATCAAATACTCTGGCTGCACCTCAGTTTTTCATAGTTCCACGAGGGATCAGGTATGTATTTAGATTGATGCTAATAAAAACCGTAGATAGCACATTTTTCAAAGAAAGCACTCCGAAAAGGAAAGGATGGCTAGCTCATAGCTGAGCAATGCGCATACAATCACGTAACACTAGCTGTCAGCAAGCAGTCCCTTGTGGCGTAGTTAGATAGGAGCATGACCCGTGATACAACGGTCCCAGGTTATCCCAGTTCGATTCTGTTATTCCATTTTTTCCCTTGAGTCTTCTTTTTCATTCAAAATCAGTCCAAGTCCAGAAGCAACCATACTCAATTAAATCAATGCTAAAAAAAAGCGGTAATTTACACAAGTGTTTATACAAGTCAACGGTTGTTTATACAATATATTAAACACCGTTTTCTCATTAAGACCAATGACTGGAGCTTTTTATCCAGCATGATATAATGAGGTTTACGTCCTAATGAGCGACAACTGTACTCATTTAAGTGGATACAATGGCTTTTATTCAACTGGGCATCACCTTTGCAGATTTGATTCCATGATGTATCTTAGATTGATCAATTTCCTCCTTGCTACAACATACAAAATCTGAGTGTTCATTTTTTTGAAGTGTTACATTATCAACAAACTGTAAAATGAAAATAGAATATTAAACTCATACCACACTATAAGAAGATAAAAAAAAATCTTTTCTGATAGCTTTCACCTTGTTACAGTGTGTCTCTGTGCTGGATTCCATTTCTTTACATGACCGTTTTCAGAAAAATAAAACTGTGTAGTTGTGAATAAAGTATTTAGTGTGTAAATGCTAGATTTTTCAAGAGTTGCGTTCGACCATAAAAAAAAATTGTTATTCTTCCAAACAAACGTGGAGTTTGGCTGACCAGCAGCAAGCCCAGCGTACAGCAAAATGACACAACAGATAAGCTCTCTACGAGACCTCGAAATAAGAGCTACTTCCCTTCTGTATGATAACAGAGAACTTCAAAGTTTACATCCAACGCGTACGTCAAGTCAGCACCACTGGCCACCAGCAGTTCCTCTAGATCTTTGTTCTTACTTTGCAATGCGTACAAAAGCGGAGTGCACTGAAAGCGATCCTGCTTATCCACTGGTGCACCACTCTTGATCAATTGCTCAGCTACTTTCCGGTGCCCGTTCATGCACGCATAGTGCAGACTACTACTTTGCATAGCATCAATAGCCGATGCATTCGCTCCCCTGGCTAACAGCAATCCAACTGCTGCACTTTCACCCTGCTGAGATGCCATCATTAATGGTGTAACATCCTTCTTTGTGCGCACGTCAATTTCTATACCACGACTTAGTAAGGCTTCCACCAGTAGTAAACATCCATTCGCTGCGCCCTGGTGAAGAGCACCAACACCATTGGCATCACACAACCTATGATCTACACACGACCGTTCGTCGTCCAACAGCCGGAGACAAATAGCTTCATTGCCTGAAGCAGCAGCAACCAGCAGAGGCGTTTGCCCTTCTTTATCTCTGACATTGACATCGATAGAAGCGTGGGTTAGTAGAACATCCACGGATCGTTGACTGTTGTGAGCTGCGGCTATGTGAAGAGCAGTTCGACCATCTGAGTTGCTACCGTTAATGTCGGTATCTGTAGTATTCAGTAAACGTTGTAAACCGGCACTGTCATCCTTCGCAACCAAATCAAGCACTTCTTTGTGCTTGCTAGATCCACTGCCCATGTTTCTCTCCAGTTCTGTCTCATGCCCGAACACACATACAATACCGAGTCCACTCCACCAACAACTTCGAAAACTAGCGCAGCCAGTAATTCGTCACTGCGTGCATGAACAGAAACATGATGATTGTACAGGTTCAACTGTCGAGCTCGCAGATCTACTATTACTAAACTTCCATTAAGACGAACTTTACAGCCTCCACCACGGAGAGGAAAGGTGCAAAGGCCAAAGACAAGGCCAAACTACCTTGCAAGGTGGACCGTACAGTAGCTACTAACAGATGCAGCAACATGTAGGTCTACATATGAATGGCCGGCGCCGGCTCTCTCTGGTTACCATAGTAGCAGCAACGTCGCCATAGCCATAATATCCATGCATAATATGACTTGCTTTGCTCGGTACATCGATCAGTCTGCCAACTTATGATTTGACAAAAACGCCTGATGGCACGATCATATGCAAGAACTTAAGACTTCTACAGCTACTGTTATACGCAGATACATCTACCAGGTAGGTAGATCTACGTGAGAACATTTTCGTTTGTGCGATCTCTTTTCTCGAAGTCTGTTGATGGAAAAAGGTCATTTACTTATTTAGTCATCTTTGTCGTGGATTTTGCTTGTGGCATTCTGTCCTCCTATCGCGGACGCCATCAAATTTTAATTTTGAGTGTTTGGAATGTGTTCTCCTGACGAACTATCTGAAGCGTAAGTGGTGTCGAGACACATGCTTGTATGCAAAGTCTGACGTTCTCGGAAATTTCACCCCATCGATCTGAAGTTTTCTACATTCTTTCGCTGGGTACTGTAGATGCCAATTCGTCAGTGTCTTGGTAGAGTTCATTACTTTTCTGTTTCTTTGCTCCGCGAAGGAAAATCGGTGGCAAGCATTTCTGCTTCTTAGACTCTTTGCAAGTAAGAAACTTTTGCATATATTCAAAGAGAAAGTTGAATTTATTTATAATAGTAGTAAAGAAGCAAAATATTCGGATGGAAATGCTGTCAGTCCAGATTGTTTGCTTACACTCCCATCATTCTCAACTTACTGACAGTATTTCTTGCTTTGCCTGACAATTGTCTACATATTGTCTACAACAGTTAATAATGAACAGTTTGTAAGACTTTGTTCTTATCAGAATGGGTGACTCGAATACACAATGACTGCGACGTTTAGGCTCCTGCTGCGGTATCCTTCGTTAGGTAATAATAATTATGTTATCTAATTGTTATTTCCTGACGAAGGATTCCCACAGTAGGATCCGGAATGTTGTAGCCATTGTATATTGTCACCCGTTCCGAAATGAACAGTCTTACAAAATGAGAATTAGTAGTATTGAGGAAAAAATTTTCTGTGGATTAACAGTGCTAGACAGTTCTTAACGAACATTGTCGTTTGCAAAGCGGCTGCTCTAATTGTACCAATTAGGAAGAATGCTGTTCAGATAAACCTGTCAGAATACGTGTAAATGAAATATTTTAAACCACTGTGTTGCAGTAGACAGTTTTTTCGGAGTGTACGAAAGTGTTGAATGCACTACATTGGTATTGGTAGTCCTGTCCTTTTATACTCATTATGCAAACAAGTATTAAGTCAGCGTGGCTTATCTCCTGTTTATTTTCTGAAGGGATCGTCTCATTGGTTCGCAAATCACAGCCAAACAAAACAACTTTCAAATAGACACAGACACATCCCCCTCCCCAAGTGAAAGTGTGACGACAAAACTTCCATGCGCTATACCTTCACACATACATGCATCTATTCATCTATAGTGGCATACAGTATTATGATAGCAATGTATACACATGCAGTACTATGTGGATCTGGACAAATGTGAAGGACAGAGTAGGTGAAAGCATGCAACAACACCTACTGTAGTTGCTACAATCAAGTACCACCTATGTATATGTACATGAAGAGCTGATCGGACACTGTTGATCATGCATGCCGCATGACCCAGGCACGAGTGTGCATCTAGGAGTAATGCATCATCTCAGCAGTAGACCTATGTGTAGTCTACATGTAAATTACACGTATATTGTGTATCTACATGTACATGTATGTGTTGATAACAAACAAAATCGGCCAAAACCTTTCCCTCACACAAAAGTTGTTTTGTTTGGCCGTGATTTGTGAACTTTTGAGACAACCACTATCCCTAGTATTATGCTTTGGTTTTTATATGTATATAATAGAACCTGAGTTGGATGTTTCTATACAGAGATAGAACTGAGTATAAATACTGAGGTGAAGCCAAGGTTTTTATTCGAGGTTCTATCTCTGCACATGGAAACTTCCAACGAAGGTTCTATTATACTTAGAACCAACTAATAAAAACCCAAACACTGATGCTTGTCCTCCAAGTCAGAATCCTTCACACAATTCCATGATCCAAAAGGATGCTTTTATTTCTGTATAAAAGTCATCTTTCAACGTATAAAAACCACCTTAGGATGTATAAAAGTCACCTTTTTAGACTTCGGTCACTGAAAGATGACTTTTATACAGAAATAAAAGCATTCTTTTGAATCATGGAATTGTGTGTGGGTTTTTATTAAGGTTCTAAATATATATATATATATATATGACTTTTATACAGAAATAAAAGCATTCTTTTGAATCATGGAATTGTGTGTGGATTTTTATTAAGGTTCTAAATATATATATATACTACTGAAGTACACACATATATACACATACATATACAACAGTAAGAAAAAGTTGTTTGTTTATCTCAAAGCTTTTCGTGCTATTGCTCATCAGGATGTGACATAGCAGGTGTTTTGAAAATGTACATTGCAATCTGTTATAACTTAGCAGTAAGGAGGTAGGTGTTAACTTATGTGTGTGCGCATGTAAGTGAAGGTGACAACAGTACATTTGTTGGTAATACTGTGTCAGCTGCTGACATACTAACATAAGTGTAAAGACTTAAATTCTTTCTGACAACAGAACTTTGGCACTAGTGTCTGGATGAAGATCACCTTTAATATGTCTAAGTGCTGTTTGTTCTGTCCCCTTGCCAACACTTTGAACTTTGGTGCTAAGTTCAGGCCTTCAGCTACAAGGATGGCACAGCATGAATTATTCTCCTTGACATGACGTGTAGTGGCGTAATCCTTGCAGCTGAAGGCCCGGACTTAGAGATTGCAATGTACATTTTCAAAACACTTGCTATGTAGCATCCTGACGAGCAATAGCATGAAAAGCTTTGAGGCAAAATGAACAACTTTTTCTTGCTGCTGTCAATTTATTTGTTTGCATCACCCACCAAGTTGTAAACATTAAGAAATACCTTCATTTAGTGAATTTTAGGTGAAAATTATTTTCTATTTCTTTCAGCAACTTTGTTACGTGGGGACAGCGCAGCTGAGGGTTTTGCTTGGTACAGTGTGGATCAATGGTTACAAGCAGCGAGCCAGCTCTTCTTGTACTCTCCATTGCCCTTTTGGTTTTTCTTCTCATGCCATCACTGCAAGCAAGCAGACTGTACGGTTGAATGTATTACTGCTAGTGCAATCTTTGCCACGTAGGAAAAGTCAAGGGGTTCGCAAAGTATCGCTTTTGCTGCATAAGTTAAAGGCTGCCAAGCTCTCACGTTTTGAGTATCTCAAGGTTAGACAACAGTTGCGGAAGCTTGAGCGCTGTGGGAGAAGAATTGCTGCAGTTCTTTGCTTTGAACAGTCATCGGGTACTGTCAGAGATGTCCTTGCAGCTACCAGACAGTTTCACCATCTTTACAAAGAGGCCTTTTCAGTGGTAAGCAAGCCATGGTTGCATTGGTATACTGTTCACTTGTTTGTGTAAACCGTTAACTCTGACCTTCAATGCCTTCTGCTCACACCATCACTATTATATTAACATAGACACCAATTTAGGGATCCTCAGGCTACAGGTGTTTTCTTGTATTTCACCTGATGGAAATCTGGTGTGAAAGCAATGTTGAATTCAGTTAGCTGCTAACACAAGTTGATGATGGGGTGACTACTGCTTGTTACCACATTGTGGTTATCTAAGTTATCTTTTGGTATTGTTTTGCAGGAGTATGTTGAAGACTCTCAACGGTTCTCAATGCCACTTGGCTGGAAGAAGGTGGTGTGCTGCTTGAAGACCAATTATTCAGGTAACATTTGTTTGGTTGCCTTTGTATGTCTCTAAAACCTGCGTGCATAAGTTGGAATTGCTTCAGACTGATACATTCCTCCTGTGTCCCGGGGACTGTCCTCATTACACGTTAATGTACTGATGAAGTATGCAAGCAGCTTTCTTGGGTCGAGGATCGGTTTTCTTAATTTGGTCTAACAGAAACACAGCCCATGCACACTTCCTTTAGCTGTTTTCATAAGCATGCTAAAATTCAGACAGGACCCAAGTCCAAGATAACTGATGCCCAGAAAGAAAAAGGAAGATAAATTATACATTCATGTCTACTGTCCTTGACCCAATGGGGGTGACTGAAAACCCAGTGGGAAGAAAAAAAAACCCAGGACCGGACTAGCCAAAAAAACCCATTTTAGTAAGCCTTATAAGATGGGGAAGAGACTTGAAAAAACCCAGAGCTGCCATCACTGAGAAAAGCTTAACTTTAGATCAAACAGAGAGGCAAAAAGGAGGGAAATCACTGGCACAGTGAGCTTAGTCAGATGTGAGACCAATCACAGTGACAGGCACAGATTGGCCATGGTCCTTATATACCCACCGACCAGAGTAAATCACCTTTATCGCCAAACTGTGCCCACACGTACAACAAAAAGTTCAATTCACATATGAATTTGTTGAACAGTTGAATCACCATTAAAAGGAAGTTTCCTGAATAATTTGCATGGGTCTCATTGTGAATGATTATTTGGCCATACTAAATTTATCTTCAGTTCCTGATAACCCAACCAACCACTCTTTGTAGAGACCAACCCTATCTTCAGTTCCTGATAACCCAACCAACCACTCTCTGTAGAGACCAACCCTATCTTCAGTTCCTGATAACCCAACCAACCACTCTCTGTAGAGACCAACCTATCTTCAGTTCCTGATAACCCAACCAACCACTCTCTGTAGAGACCAACCCTATCTTCAGTTCCTGATAGCCCAACCAACCACTCTCTATAGAGACCAACCCTATCCTCAGTTCCTGATAACCCAACCAACCACTCTCTGTAGAGTTTTTCTCCATTCGTGTTCTATGAGCTGTTTTACCTAAAAGAAGGCCTAAAAATTGACTTTAAAAACTTCTTGAGTATGGTTGAGGTACTTCCATGACGAACTCAGAAGTTCAAGAAGATGTAATTTTGTTTAGGTTTTTAGAATTCGTTTCCAACAAACTGCATTAATGTAGCACATTTAAAAACCCTTCCTAAAAAGCGCAAATTGGAGGTGAATCTTAGAAAGGTGGCTGTTTCTTGCGGAAAGCCTTGTCCTTTTTTCTCTGAAAATTGGTAATTGGGCTTCCCTTTAAAAGGACTTCAAGGGGAGAATACAATAATTCATATAACACCATTGGTTCCCCCAATTTTGGACATGGACCCTCAAGGAAGGAAGACTAGTTGGCATTGTGTGAAGATGGAAGGAATATCATTGACCACATGTCTGTGTTTCAACTTTGGTAAAAGAATTTTCCTTCTTATTTTCCTGATATTTTTGACATTTCTAGCTTCTCCACCAGTAATACTTGTGTGTGGTGGGAAAGATGTTGGAAAGTCAACATTTTGTCGGTACCTTGTCAATTCTCTACTCAACAGGTCAGTACTGCAGCTGTTGATGTGATTAAAGTGGTAGCCATGTTATAGTATAATGAATAGACTGTGTTTGAAAAAGTGCAAGAACACTTGCAAATATGCAGGAATTCTCTTCTATAGCCTGAACAATACAGAACTACACACTTGCAACAGCAGCAACCAGTTAACTATCAAACTGCTCTTTATCAGAATTGATAGAATTGGTTGAAAGACAGTGCTTTACTTGTTAACACCATCTCATCACTCCTTACTGGACAATGCACATTATCTTGATGCATTTGTTTTTAACTTCTAACAACACTGTGCTGATTTCTATGTATTCACAGATGTGTGTGACTGACAATAGTTGATGCACTCCACCACAAGAACAGACCATTGAAATGAACAAAGTCAAACATCTCTCAGTATTAGTCTTTCACTAAGCATTCAGTTTAACCTGTAAAGAACGTAAATGTAGCACATAATGGAGACTTACTTCCAGATCTATGCGTCACAAGGCATGTATTGCTAGGATGAGAATTACTTCCAGATCTAGTAGTATGTGTGTCAAGGCATGATTGCTAGGATGAGAATGACTTCCAGATCTACTAGTACGTGTGGCACAGCATGTATTGCTAGGGTGGAGCGGACAGATTTGTGTGTCAGGAGGCACTCATTGTAGGATGTAGGGGACAGATCTATGTGACAAAGCATGTATTTTTTAGGATGTAGGGGACTTCCAGACCTATGTGTGATAAAGCATGTATTGGTTGGATGTACATTAACAGTGTTTTCTTTGGTCTTTCTCAGGTGCAGAGAAGTAGCATTCCTTGAGACGGACGTTGGCCAAACTGAGCTGACACCTCCTGCCATTCTTGCACTGAATTGCTTGAAAGAGCCCATTCTTGGTAGGTGTTGTTTTTGTTCTCTGTGTGATTTAAGGAGCAGCTTTCCGCTTAAATGTAAAGTTCATTGAGATAGTTTTACATTACTGATGTGTGAAACAGCTAAGTGATGATATGTTTGAAAGCACTTCTCAGTGCCTGGTACTCTTGCATGTCTGTTCTTTAAGGCCAGCATGGGGTGATCTAGACCTAAACTTTTCAAATTCTCCACTTTTAGGAAAACCACAGAAAATGGATCAACAAATGCTACTTCCTCTCCAGAAACTTGAAATTCCGCCACAAGAGCACATTTTCACACTGAAAGGCATGTCAAAATGTTACACAAAGCATGACATTAAATAGCACTGTCCATAGCTGTGCATACAAGGCAGATCTATCTGGAGCACTCATTCAGGCATGCAGCCATGGGGCGCTGACCAAAACTCTTTGTTATGAAATGGGCTACAAAACATTGTTACAGATTTTTATATTTCCTTTTCTGGAAATAGGGGCAGCCGACTGAAGGCTGAAAACCCAGTCAAGTACCAACTTTGCAGATTTTTGGCTGAAATAAAAGACTGGGAGGGAATTTTACATTTCTGGAGCAGCATTTTGTGCATTTGGGGGGCCTGAATGAACCCAGAAAATATGAGGTGCCTATGTCAAAGTATGAAATTAGGAGAAATTACAGGAATTTTGGCTTCAAACCTGTCCAGTGCACTCTAACAGCCAGTTGCATTAACTGAACAAAATTCAGCATCAATTGCTATGTCAAATGGTC
The DNA here is from genome assembly GCA_028565695.1 of Nicola tetela. Classification (NCBI taxonomy): domain Eukaryota; kingdom Metazoa; phylum Porifera; class Calcarea; order Clathrinida; family Clathrinidae; genus Nicola; species Nicola tetela. The sequence continues at coordinate 7,437 of JAOWAW010020022.1, read as the reverse complement.
ATTCTGGGAATATAAACCCATGTTTGAGCATTGTCTTCCTTGAAATCCATGGACCAACCCAAATCACCCCGTACAGGGCTTGGTGAAGTGACAAGAAACTTTCTCATGCTGCTAGAAACAGTAATCATAAAGTGAGCTGTTATTGCACTGCTTACTTTCCCTTTTGCATCTGTCAGCATGAGCTGAGGTGGAAACAGATGCTAGAGCTTTCAGTACTTGTCAGGAATCAAGCCCATACAGCTACATGCATTAGAAACAGTGTTATTTGATAGCTTTGGCAAATAGAGTTGTAAGAATCGATTTTGCAAACCAAAGCCACAAGAATCATCCATCTTAGTTTGTTGGCAGGTACATATGAGATTGATCATGGCTTGTGATGTGAAATGTTGTTTCAGTTTGGGTATAACTAAGACTGCTGAACAAGACATGGAAATTTGGGATTTTGTTAATCTTCTTTATTCTTTGTTGAATCAAAACAGTTTCTAATCTTTGCTCTTCACTGGTCAGGTCCACCATTTACCCATCAACAGCAGCCTAAGTTGTAAGTATGCATGTGTGCATAATTGAAAAGGCAGATATTGTATAATAGCTTTCTCTTTCACACCGAGGCAAAAATTTAACACTTACAGCACAATGACGTACTTAGTGGTCTCAGGCACAAGGGTGGTGAACATGACCCAAGCAATGGTAACAAAATTAACATTAGAGGCGGTCCTGCCTTACGGAGCACTGTCACGCAAGGCAGGCCACCCCTGCGAGCAATAAGTGTCAGGGAGACACCCTGAACCAGAAAGTGCGTGCATGGGCCACTCGCCACGCAAGAGTCAGGCCCCCAGGATGACTGATTTGAGGTGCTCATAAGCATACACCGTATTGTTGACATACAGGAAGATTGAGATATCGGGTCATGCACACAATCCCCCAGCCAGGATAGAGAAAAGAAGCAAAGAGATTATGGACAAGAGGGAGACAGAAGGTGAAAGAGAAAAAAGGGCAGAAAGGCTCTAGACCAGAAAAAGTAGAGGAAGAGAGAGGGAGAAAAGAAGTCCCCAAGAGAGAGATAGTGAAAGCAGCCACGCTCAAGCAACCGCAAGAACTGGCAAATGTGATGCAATGTGATTAAATGGCCGTCACGTTGTGTGGACAGGCTGGTCCCCCCATAACACCACACTACAAAACGGGGCAGCACACAAGTGGCGGGTGGTCTCCATAACGACACACTGCATGAGCAACTCAGCATGTGAGCAAGCACAGGCAGCCTCTGCAGTGAGCTCTGTGGAGAGATTCCACACATGTAAATGTGCTAGTGGAGCGGACACCATAGCAACAACCTAGCGTGCATCACATGGCTTTGTGCGTCCTAGCACATAAGTTAACTGCACTTAAACTCCGTTTAACTCACACTGCCTGGTTTCTTATAAACACAAAAGAATGTGGGCCAAAATATAAACGAAGTGGTTCAGTGGTTTCCTCGTCGAAAGTGGTTCAACTTTTGTGGAGCATGTGATTCTGTAAACTTCAATGCTAAGGTTGTTGACAGCAAGGGCAACGTTGTCTCACACTATCGACATTGACAGCAAGGGCAACGTTGTCTCACACTATCAGCATTGACAGCAAGGGCAATGTTGTCTCACACTATCGATGTTGACAGCAAGGGTAATGTTGTCTCACACTATCGATGTTGACAGCAAGGGCAATGTTGTCTCACACTATCGGTGTTGACAGCAAGGACAATGTTGTCTCACATTATCAGCATTGACAGCAAGGACAATGTTGTCTCACATTATCAGCGTTGACAGCAAGGACAATGTTGTCTCACACTATTGACATTGACAGCAAGGGCAATGTTGTCTCACACTATCAACATTGCATCTTTGTTACCGCCAGTAAGTTTTTGGACATCTTTTGGACCTGGAGCAATGTTCTCAGAGCCTTCTTATTGCCTCTTTACTTTTCTATGTATTTCTAATATTTTTACTACCCCTATTGGATCCTCTACATAGCCTCAATTAAACCCTGTTATTTGTTCACTCATTGCACCTGATTCATCCACAGCAGACATGGTATGTAAATCCCCTGACTTTTGCAGGTGGGTGCAAATGCATTCCTTGTCACACATAGATCTATCCCCTACCTTCTACCAATACATGTTTCCTCACACCAGCTTTAGCAGACATCAAAGGAGTCTGCCACATCATAGTCTGATCTTCCTGCCTCAGTCACTATGCTGGTAAACTTAAGCTCTGAGTCCATGATGAAAAGTATTGCGCTTCGACAAATGGGAAATGGATGTTTAAAGTTTATAATGGTAATGCTGTAGAGCTCAACTCTCTCTCAGAAGCCCTATTTTTTCATGTTCACATATATTGTGGCTAGACTTTGAATTGAAACTTGCATGCATCATTAACATAAGTCACTCTGTAAGTGTTCCTTCACAGGAAACATTTCAAAACGTTTAGGGAAAGTGCTGTTTTGGCTGACTACATCTGTGATGTTTCGTACAGACTATATATTATACTGGGGGAGGTCCAGTGCTTATGACATTGTCCTTTTTGAAGTCAACATGTGTAGTAGTTAGTTTGTTTAGACCAACCAAGTTTCACTGTTATGGCTGTGTCATAGTTAATTATTAACCCTGGCTTAAAATGACCATCATTCTTTGTGAAATCATGATGTCAGGAAAGAGAGAGGTAGTAGCTACAGTGAAGTTTCTTACTTTTCTCTGACAAAGGCATTAGTTTTATTGCAGAAATATTGCTATTATAAATGATCATTAGTTAGCATGATGCAACTGTGGGCTCTCAATGTCTCAGCCCAGCCTGAAGGTATCTTTCACAAAAGTGAAGTGATGTGAAATTTTTGTCAATGAAATTGACACTTTGTTGTGCAGTGGAATTTACTTTGGAGAGGTAACTCCTGCTGACCAACCAGCATTCTATTTGCAATGTATAGCACATCTGTTCAACTGCTATACACAAGTTTTGAAACCAGCTGGTGTACCTTTGGTCATCAACACCCATGGCTGGGTTAAAGGTAATTGTATTTTCTGCATTGGGGGCTAGATGGCTGCTATGGAAATCTTATTAACCCAAACCAGGCCCGTAGGGACTGGAGAGGGGCTCCCACAGATATTATTGTGCGTCCAAAAACATGGCTTCCTGCCAAAACCACACAAGGTTGTATGGTGTATGCTCTTGGCACAAATGTACTACATATAGTATTACTAGGATGGAGGCATTGCTTGAGAGGGACAATGCATGCCTGTAGATCTGTTTTACGTCCCATATTTATGTTTCCTGTAGACTCATGATTCTAGCATTGATATTTCTTGGCCACAGTGTCTACATTTTCTCCTGCGTCTACAATACATAGGAAGGGCCTGCAAGGGTTCCATGCACCTGCACCACTTGTGAACCGAGTCAGGCCCAGTAGGGACCAGAGAGGGTTCCTACAGACATTAATGGGCGTCTGTACATTCGTGTGTAAGTGTGTTACAGGGAATCCCCAGCCCCTGGTTAAACATACATTATAGTTTGTACAGAATAACCTACCGAGTGTGTAGATTCTCTTCTCTTTTGGCAAATCTCCCAAAGTTTTCTCCAGCCCTGGAGTGTCGCACACCAACGTGTAACACCCCAGTGCTGGAGAAAACTTTAGGAAATTTTTGCAAGAGTTTGCATTGAGACTTTGCCAACTTGAACAGACTAACTGAGTTATGATGTGTATTGAGTGACAATTACGAGCCTGGTGATGATTCGTGATGTAAGCGTGTTTGGATACATGTATCCATAGACGTTGGTCCAGCCAACTAACAAACTGGTGATGAACGAATTGATGTCAGTGTTTGCATGAATTGCAAACAGATCATGAAAATAACATCAATCACTCATCCCTTAAAATCTTTCAAGAGTTCAAGTGTTTTGGGGCTGGGAGGGAGACACGGTTGTGCTTTACTCAGCCGCCCATTAATAGTACTCTTGGTGTTTTCTTCTTTGAAAACATAGTTTCCCACACAATAGCATACCAGGCCATACGACGTCCAACCTAACTTGTGCACTCTTGGATATTGAGTCAGATGGGTAATGCATATGCCTGTAGATCTACATCTCGTATTCATGTTTCGCATACTGACAATACCATCGGTGGTATTCCTTGACCACAGTCCAAACGTTTTCTCCTTAATCTGTGATATATAGGAATGGCCTGCAAGGGTTCTGTGCACCTACACCACTTGTTATTTGCATTGGAGGCTAGACAGTTGCTATGGAAATCTTATTTTTTGCAGTGGGGGCCAGACAGCTGCTATGGAAATCATGTTCTTTGCATTGGGGACTAGATGGCTGCTATTGAAATCTTATTCTTTGTGTTGGGGTTAGACAGTTGCTATGGAAATCATATATTGTTTGTGTTAGGGCTAGATGGCTGCTATGGAAATCATATCCTTTGCATTGGGGGCTAGACAGTTGCTATGGAAATCGTATTCTCTGCATTGGGGCTAGATGGTTGCTATGGAAATCGTATTCTCAGTAGTATACATTCAACTATGGGTACAGTGATCTTATATCAGGCTGGACTGTTTTGTGTTGTTTTGTGCATTGCTGAAAATATAGAGTTTGTGTAAATTTATCAAGGTGTAACCTTATCATGGAAAGGCATGTTCATACAGAAGTGCCATTAAGCTAGCAAGGATAATAATAGCTGTTTGTTGTAAAGGCTGTTATGCAACCTTCCCTTAGTACAGATGAAAGTTAAGATAACAATGGAGTCAGTTCATTGTGGGCAAGGAGCTGGAGCACTATTTCTCTGCTACTAGCACTAGAAGGAAGAGAAGTTGACAGTGAGTGACCTCTGCTCTGTGACTCATGCCACTTGCCATGAGAAGACAAAAGTGGCTATCTTGTTTTTGTTCACATGTTTCACACATGGACAACATTTCCCCTCACTCGTCTTCAAAGTATACTGCAGGTAGTTGGGGCATATTCATTTGAAGGTATGAAGGGATTGAAAATCCTAATGTCCAAAAAAAATGTGTGAACCAGTTGTTCCCAAGACTTGCAACTCTACTGTTAAGTTGGGCCTTGGAGGCATTATGAGGACTGCTAACAGTCCTCCACTGCTGCTGCCACCACCAGTACTGCATTAATACTGAGTGTTACCATTTCAATTGTTAGAGATATGTTTGGCATTTCAATTATTAGAGAGATATCTGGCATCTCAATAGTTAGAGACATGTTTGGGATTTCAATAGTTAGAGATGTGTTTGGCATTTCAATAGTTAGAGATATGTTGTTGATATGTTTTTGTTGTGCTTTTAGGACTTGGTCTTGTTCTGCTGTTGGAAATTCTACAGCTTATTCAACCAAGTCATGTTGTTCAGTTTGAATCGACATCTGCAGCAAAGAACTTGCCACCACTTTCTGATGAGCTGTGGTCTCAGCACATTGGTCCGGCATCCTTCTTACCAGATGAGTTTAAGGAAAACAGTGACTGGAGACCACATGTTTTGTGTGTGCCTGCCGAAGAAACCTATTTCTATCCCATTGGCACTAGCAGGTAATCATGTCTTGTGTGTACCTGCTGAAGAAACCTGTTTCTATCCCATTGGCATTAGCAGGTAATGCATGTTTCTGACAAGTCCTGCTTGGCCTGGCAGGTGAAGCGTTCCACTTTCATTTGGAATATTATCTTTAGGGCTATTTATGGTGTGGATGCAGATTATGTAATCACTAATGTTAATGATGGACTTGGTGTTAATGTGAATATTGTCATCGCAGACATCATGATTTGTATTAACGGTTTCAAATTGCAAGGATATGCAAGCAGTTTAGTCAGCAGCTTACTTTTTTCCGCATGTTTCGCTAGTTTTGCAGCTAACAGAAGCCATCTTCCATGTTTTTTTAAGTTTGCAGCTATCAGCAGCCATGTTGCGTCAGTTGGCATTAGTATCCTCATTTTCTCATCTGCTATACTCATCATGTGGCACAAGTCCCGAGCGTTCTCTACGTTCATCCCACACTGTGGCAGTGCCTTGGCATCAAGTTGCAATTCATGTATTGCATTGCTCAGTAAGTGTGTTCATGTATTGCATTGCTCAGTAAGTGTGTTCATGTATTGCATTGCTCAGTAACTGTCATCATGTGACTAAGTTATTCATTCAGTTATTGTGACTAAATTATTCATTGACTGCATTATTGTTCAGTGACATTATGTTATCATGAATTGCTTTGCTCAAAAAGTTATCCTAGAGGTATGAAACTGTACATAGAGATTAAATTCAAGAAGTCTCCTGTAACATTCTGAACTTCAAACTGAACCTTCTGGTTCATAATGAGGATTGCATGTTGTGGCTGGCCATCACATATTTCAAGGGTTGATTCTCTAAAATAAACGGGTCCTTGTATGAAATAACCATTGAGAAGAAGTGTAGGAGAAGAACAAGAAGAGGAGAGTTTCACTCTGACAGGTTCTTCATTGAGTTCCTGACTTTGCAAAGCATAGCATTGCTTATTTTTGAAATTTTGAGTGAACCTTAGAATTACCGTCCTTGAGGTAAATTATGTTAATTCTCTGTAGGTGCCACGAAGTCAAATGCTTTATGCATTCCATGGCAGTGTTATTGCCCTGGCAAAGGCTGACCCAACATCAGTAAGTGCAGTCATCTTTTGACACTGGACTCTTTTTGTTCTTTTCCTTCTGTTTGGAAGTGTAATTATTAAGCTTGTTTGTCCATGGCTGATTATGTAATTAGTTTATGTATATCTTATGACTTACCATTTTGTGTGTTCAAGTTGATGGCTCAGAATAAGTTAGTGTGTTTGTTGATGACTGATCAGTTAGTGTGTTTGTTGATGATTGATCAGTTAGTGTGTTTGTCAATGACTGATCAGTTAGTGTGTTTGTTGATATCTGATTAGTTAGTGTGTTTGTTGATGATTGATCATTTAGTGTGTTTGTCAATGACTGATCAGTTAGTGTGTTTGTTGATGACTGAGTAGTTAGTGTGTTCTTTGATGACTGATTAGTTAGTGTGTTTGTTGATGATTGATTAGTTGGTGTTTTTGTTGATGAGTGATCAGTTAGTGTGTTTGTTGATATCTGATTAGTTAGTGTGTTTGTTGATGATTGATTAGTTAGTGTTTTTGTTGATGAGTGATCAGTTAGTGTGTTTGTCAATGACTGAGTGTGTTTGTCACTACCTGATCAGGTAGTGTGTTTGTCACTACCTGATCAGGTAGTGTGTTTGTTGATATCTGATCAGGTAGTGTGTTTGTTGATGAGCGATCAGGTAGTGTGTTTGTTGATGATGGAGTAGTTAGTGTGTTTGTTGAGGATTGATCAGGTAGTGTGTTTGTTGAGGATCGATCAGGTAGTGTGTTTGTTGATGATTGATCAGGTAGTGTGTTTGTTGATGATTGATCAGGTAGTGTGTTTGTTGAT
>JAOWAW010020021.1:17036-30335 GCA_028565695.1 Nicola tetela | reverse complement strand
ACCATCGACCACGCACGAAAAACGAACGAGCGACGGATAAGGGAAGCGATCCACATCGATAGAAGGAGACCGATGATGAACAAAGACAAGGGCATGGAGCGAAGCTCACTATGGAAGACAATTCTTTAGTTAAAGAAATCACTTTTTTCTTTGTTCTTACCAAATAACCTCTCACTCACTATTTTTTTTTTTTGGGGGGGGTATTGCTAATTTACTCACACGATGCAACACCTCACATTCATACTCACGCGGCAGCCAACCCCATACTCACACCTCACCTTAGAACGCACTCAACCGCCGATGCGGTGAACTCCAGTCACGCAAACGAACGCCATAATACCCGGTTACTGTACTCCTTTTTTATCATTTATCAACTGATGAAGGTAGAGGCACGTCTGACGAAACGTCTTCAGAAAAAGTCTAGCACTTGACAGACTCTCCTAGAAGCAAGACAAGTATCCGAATCCGGATATTTCATTACATTGATGATCAGATTATAATAATTATTGTGTCAGCATGTTCTGGACAGTCTAGCACGTGACATGTACGAAGTGTCTGACCGATTGCTGTAGCATGCGGAAATTCTACAAGAGTCCCTTTAGTAAGTGGAGCAATTTGATGTTAGCCACAATTGGCAAGAAAACATACTTATTACTCATCGCTCGAGCTTGTTCAGATTATGCAACTGCCCCAAGGTCACTGTGAAACAGTGAGTGGATCGGCAAGTAGGGGAGATTGAGGTATGATCATCAATGCACCCGGCCTCTCTTCACAGCGGCGGCGTTATCTTGTGGACCGCTCTCTCGCGGGTAATGTTCAGCAGAGACCCTTGCAGCTTGTTCGACGAGAGCGTTAGGAATAGAGCGTGCGGGTGCCACTAAAAGTTTGTTGTCTGTTTTGGACACTGGTTTTATTTCCTTGAAATATTGTCTTTGCGGGCTCAAGGCACAGTAAAGAAATATTCTCTCAGTCTTTGCAATAAGGTACTGGTATTATATCGCCGGCAGGACGTTTCAGACTGTGGTCCCGTAGGCCTGCGAGTACTAGTACTGAGTTAGTGTGGTGACCGGTGACATGTACCCTGTGTGGGGTGGTCAACTATACGGCTAGGGCGTTTGTCTTGGCTTCGATATCAGTTGTGGCCCTGACTTTGAATTTTTACTCTACAGGTGAGGAGTTTAAAGTGCTACCTGTGTGTTTGGTCTCTGCGGATGTGCAGGTTCAATTTGCTTCGACTGTTTAGTCTTGTTACTTTTCGTATGTCTACTTGCTGGCTTACTCTAACACGTCACCGTTAGGCTTTGCGGTGTGCCCATGTCCATAAGTCTGTAATTTGTCGCGCCTGTCCGTGGTCCTAACACCTGGGTGCGTGCCTGTCGCTTTTTTTATTGCGGCTCTGGTGTTCCCCTAGCAAGCTCTGCCAACCTAACAAGTCTATGCGGGCGGGTGTCCAGTCCACGATTCGCCGATAGCAACGATGACTCGATTGAGAAGTCACCCTGGTGAAAGACCTCGGTCCCAAATCGAAGTGGAAGTGGGCAGGTGGGCATGCTAAACTAGGTACGACTTGTCTTGAGGAAGCGGTATCATCTACTCTGAGACAAGTCATATAGCGTTCTACAGGTGCAGACGCATCATAGGTGATTTCGATCGAATTGACCAGTGACTGTCTGGGGTGTTGTTTCGGATGTTGTTGTTTGGTAGCAATCGTAAGGCGAGTCAGTGTTAGGAAAACGGAAAAGTAATTGGCACAACGGTGTCTATTTACCCGCTTCATTTCTTCGTGCCCACTCGTGTCATCCCGCCGTCCCGCTGCAGTTCCTAGATTCCAAGTGTCTGAGGAAATTTTCTGTGATTTTCTATTAGGCTGTGGATCGCTCCCTAGCATTCGACAGCCAACTCAAGTGTTGATGTGGATCTATGATGGGCAGACTACTTGTTGGCTTTCGTAATTCCGTTAGCATGCTGCGGGCAATTCCCCTCCACTTAACGATTCATTGTTTTCAGTAATCAAGATTCTCAAGACCCTCCTTCCTGGTCAGTCAGTGGAAATTGCCCGAATATTGAATGTGCAGGGAATTCTTTTGGATAAGGACCTGTACTCAAGCCGCTCCCATGGTGCAGCCAGTCAGAAACAATAGCCAACGGCTTGCGCCGGTGTGTTGTTCGCATTACCGTTATCAACATCGAAGCAGGAAACGCTTCATGACAGGAGCAGAAGAAAGGATGCCATTGGGCCAGGAAGCTGGGGGAATGCACACGTCCTGGTGTCCAAATTATACACAAATGTAGGAAGACCACAAAGAACAGCAGAACAGAACACCAAAGGAACTCCTGGCCTGTGTGACTCTGAGCCTGGCCGAGCTGGCTCGGCCAGTTAATAGTGGCGAAATACGTTCCGGAAATAAATTTCGAGCTTGTAACAACGGAGAAGGATCCTTTAGGCCGCTGAGACAAATTAATCAAGGGAGTAACCCAAGTCTGAGGGTTGTAGAAAGTAGAATGAACAAAAAGGCAAAACAGCTGATCAACTTAAAAACTGGGAATAGGGTAATGGCTGGAATTGACATGACACTGGTATACCATCGAGCTTGCCGCACCTCGCGAAGCCCTGCGTTTAAAATAAGCTCACCCGCAAAGTTGTAGGAACATGTGCCATCGGCCAGAAATCATACGAAGGCATCAACTTTCGGAGAAAGTTACTCCGCTGTTCATCCAAACGACCAGCCTAGGATCAAATTCGTTGTGCTACAACATAAACGGGGCGCAATGCGACTGCACATCGAAGAGGAACCATCAATCAAAGGAACTGAAACCCTCACTCAATCGACGGCAAGATGACTTCGGAACAGCTTTTTTCCCTTAAAATTCCCTACCTACACACGCGCGCGAGGTCCAAGTCCTTAGCTAAAGACCTCTTTTGACCAATCTTAGCGTGACACGACGGTTATCGCAAAAGAAAACAGTGACAGTTTTGTCTTCGCTGTCAGTCAGTCCTACACTGATTCTAATTCCACTATGTAACGCATTCCGGGCTCAATTCTCAGGCTATTAGTTGAGTGTCAGCAATTGATCCCGCGCACAAGCACAACATCTAAACCCTCTGCCAGGGAAGTCTTGTAGGCTATTTTCCAGGTGTTTCAAAGAAAAAATAGAAACCATTTGTGGACACAATGATCTATATTTGAAAATATACGCACCCTTGGAATAGGATTTCCCACGCGCTAATCACGCAGAATCCGGGGCCTGCGGTCAGAGTTTTTCTTGCAAACAGAAATTGCCAAAACTCGATAAAACAAAAATGTATACTGTCGGTTGATAGACGGTGGTCGGTCGGTTACGTAGAACGAGATATTTGTTTAACCCCCAGTCAGCTGCAGCGCTTCTAAAAAAGGTGAACGTTTAAGCAGAGCGCTGGAGTTTGTGTAAGTTGAGAAATTTGGCATGATGCCTTTTAACCCAGCGAGAGCCGAGAAATTGTCTTTAAAGCATTAAACTCCGTGTGATGCAGTGTATGATCCCTAGTAGTGTATGATGTAGTGCATGACCATGTCAAAGTGCTCGGCATTCCTTAAATAACCGATAGCGTGTACTGCACTTCATGGATTAGCTGCTCTTTTGGTTTTCATTGTGGATACATAAGCTTGCGAGGCAGGCCTGGCTGGTTCCCCCGCTTAGAGAGAACGTGCTATGTTAAATGACCAGTTGCCATGGCGATTGTATTTTATCTTCGACTTGTTTGAAATACGCCCTCAAGTTAGTATGATTCTTGTACTTGAATACCTGTGTTACAGAGTGCGCATGCGCACCTTCACGCAGATGGGTGTTTCAAAGGCCTGCTACCTTGGTGGATCTCCACATTTGAGTTCGTGGGTAGCAGTAGTAGTTGCCATAACTATTTCCCTTACGTCCTTGACTGTTGGACCTGCTGCCGCAACTGTCTACCGATGGACTAAGACCTCTGCCGCAGGGCCGGGCCAGTGGAACGACCCCATGGGCTGGTCGCCGAGAGGGTGAGTTCTGTTATGCTTGAAACTCCTCGCACCCACACACAGACGCTGTTTGATTGACCCCGCTTGATGTGCTATAGCTATGCAGGCGCAACACAATTCAACTGGCTTAATCTATGTCTCAACAGTTAATGATTGTACGATCTGCACGAGCCACGATAGCAAAACAACTGTGGTTGGAACCATTCTCCCTATTACTAGATGGTACAAGCACACAAAACCACTACAACATGAAGTATTATCCAATCTTACCCTGGGAAGACACGTACTGGTGGTGCCAAACTGAAGAATATGGTGTATGATCATGACCCAATGGCGGGAAGGCCAAGCCTCGAGTCAGGCGTATGCTCGAAGTGCCCAACTGTGGGCTTGATCACATGTAGATATAATATACTACAAAAACTACCTACCATTGTCTAAAGGCACCTTAACTATGTTGTCTTGGCAAAGACTTTAGAGTTTTCAAATTTCTCTATGCATGCACAGCTAAATTTTGCTGTATGAGTTCATTTAGCTGTCATACATCCATGCGAAAAAGTATGTGCGGTCTTGAAGGCAGAAGCACTCCACCTTCTAGTGCAAGCACTTATACAGTAGTTGTGGCCCTGTGTCTCTGTTGAGTGGGTGGTTGGGTAGTACATGGGAGAGAAACTGTTAATCTATTCATGCATTCTAGTAGTTAGGATTAACATGCTGATAAAGTAAATAGTAGAAGTTCAAAATGCAGTTTTCATTTTATTTTGAAAGAATGAGATGTCTTCTCTCTTCTCTCTTCTCCGCTCCCCTTCTTTCTCTCTCACTTCCCTTTGTGTCACCCTGCCCCTCTCCCTTATCTCTCTTTCTTTAACAATGCAGAGTTCCCGGTGCCGATGACACAGCTGACATAACATCTCCTGGCTCTTACACTATTGAGGTAACTTCCAACGAGGTTATACGCAATCTAAATGTTGGTCAAAGTGACACAGCCCTCTTGGGTGTTAAACTCATTGTCATGGCAACTGGTTGGTTGACCGTGACTAACTACTCGGTCATCTATGTACCATCGGTTACTGTTTCAGGGAGTCTTGATGTTGGCACAATGGCTTGGTATGGAGAGAAGCTGGAAGGCGTAAGTACGAGTGGAGAGGCTGGCAAGAGAGGAATGGTTACTGTACAGGAAATGCTGGTGGTTGCTCATGGTAGTTCTAGCCGAAGGAAACAGCTCATCAACATACAGCTGACAGTGATGAAGAACATGATGCTGGACTCAACGATGGATGTGAGTGGCGCACAACTCATCTGTAACCGATGCTTAGTCACAAATATGCCTGGTTCAGATATCGTCACAGGAAAAACAGCGTGGCTGCTTGACCCGTCGTTTTCAGCTCTGGTAGGCAGAGACGGATTGGTGAACAATGGAACGGTGAGTATGGAGCTGCTTGGCAATGTGCAGTTTGGCTGGCCTGTTGTCAATAGGGGAAGGTTTCTTGTGGTGACAATTATGTGGCATGCTCGCTATCGTGTTGATCTGTTGGAGAATGCACAGTGGATTTTAACTGGTGACCTTGCTATCTATCAGAGTATCCTGGAAATACGATCAAATTCTCAATTGGCTGGCAATGGGATGATATCGCTGGCCACGCCTGCAGCCTTACCTAATCCTCCATCCAGAAACAACAAGCGTGGAATTCTGGAAACATATATCAAAGAGGTCTTTCCAGATGGCACTGAACAAGGCTTGATTTTCAATGATGTAAGATATGTAGCTGAGCTAAACCTGTACAGGGCTCATAATACAACCATTGACATCAGCAGAATTACCGGCAACGGAGTGCAAATATCTGTGACAAACACGAACAATTTACGCTTCAACATCAGATATCATGTGCAAATTGGAAAAGGTGCATTACTGTCCCTGCAGGCAGGTATGAACAACAGCTTCTCATTCTTGGAAGGATCACAGTTTGCTCTTGGTCGCATTGTTCTACAGTCAGGCTGGCAACTGAACTTTGGATCATCTGCTCAAGGTTCTATACACGGATATGTCTGGATGGGTGAAAGAGCTGTAATGGTGTGCGGGCCACTTTGCCGCATGTGGTTGCTGAATGATTTTTCTTGTGCCAAGCAGTCAAGACTGGTGTTTATAAATAGTACAGTGGGAACAATAGGCATGGTCTCCGTGAGTGGCTCTTTAATCCTCAACTATTCCACTTTAAGTGTTTACGGATCGCTGCACTGGGGTGAGGGCAGCCTGGTAGGACCACAAGGCAACCTACTGCTGCATGGGTCAAGTTGGTTTGCTCCACGCCTCTACATTGCTATTGACAATGTCCATATAGACGTGAAGGCCACCACACTACCTAGACTATTTCAGAGTGGTGTAATCTACGCTGAGTACTTCCAGCACCGCATTTCAACTGAGTCTACAGATGTCATTCATTATTTACGCTACTTCCCTGGGGAAGCTGGTACACATCTCTCCGCACATACTTTGCCAGCTGCCTTTGACAACAGCAGTGCTCAGCCAACCATCAGCAGAATTGAGGTGGGTCTGGAAAGGCCATCTGTTCTGAACGGCCTTGGCCCCATCCAGTATAGCGATGGCCTCTATGTGAACAATACATCCCCGCACAGTTTTACCTACAACTATGCAGCTCGCCTGTGGTTCTTTATACACATCTCTAACAACAGCAACTACACTTTCTACTGCAATTATGGCCCATCAATGAAGATTCGTCTCTGGGTGGATGACCAACCACTAGCCATCCTGCCATTCCGATATATACAAACATTTGCACCACCAGATCAGCCAACAAGGGCTGTGCTATTGACTGCGGGATTTCACCGAATTCGCCTGGACTACATAGTGCAATCTAGCTGGTGGAATACAGCACAGTGGTTGTCGCTATCCTACTCTGGGCCTGGTATGCCCAAGCACATTGTTCCAGAGTCGCAAATATTTTTGCATAGGGCTCTACCAACTGGGGAGACTGAGTTTGTAAACCCAAATGCCAACAAGATTGCTCAGGGGAAGATGTCCTACCTGTGCCTCGATTCTGCAGGTTTGTTACTGGGAAAGAACATGCCAGCTCTAAATGTAGGTCAAACTGGAGTTGTAGATATTACCAAGTCATTAATTCTAGCCTCACTTGATACCTTTGAGCTGGCAAATGCTGGCCAACTTCGGCAGGCAGCAGCTGTCGACAGGTCCACCCTCTACGTGAACTATGTCAATCAAGGTGGGACCATCGACGGGTCAATAGTGCTGCGAGACTTCAAGGCAGATGGTGGATTGGCTGTCTGGCAGTCAGCTAGTTCCGGAAGCTGGCAGGATTCCAAAAACTGGATTCACGGAAGACTGCCACAAGCAACAGATAAGGTGTACATTACAGCATCAGGGTCGTATGAGGTGTTGATTCAAAGTGGAAGCAACATTGTAATCGACAGCCTGGTTGTAGGTGACTCTCTCAGCAACCCACAGCTAATTGTTGGCCACTCCAGCAATCTGACTATCCGTGACCGATTGGAAATCTATACCCGTACTATAGAAATCAATGGTCAGGTAACAGCAGATAGAGTGTACTGGAAAGGTGAGAGGATATCTAGTAATGGATTCAGATCATCACTGCTGGCCAAGTCTCTCCTGGTCGTGCAACCAACATCCTTCTCTAGCAATATCCTGTCCAACATCATTTTGGAAAACCATGGTAACGCAACTGTCGAGGGAAGTGGAAAAAGTCTGAGTTGTGTGAGCTGCCAAATTGTGAATTCCTATGGTGCAATATTTGTTACCCAGAGGCGATATTATGCTATTGAGGAAAGCTGTACTGTGATCAGCAGCATTGCTTGCCTTAGGTCAGGTTTTGTCAATGATGGCCACCTGGTGATGGAAATGAAGGATTACACATTAGATTGGAGACTGCCATTGTACAACAATGGCAAAGTGACGATTGTTAACAAGTTACCATTTGCAACGAGAAACTGCTACCTACGTGCTCCCATCTACGGTGAGATTGGCACAATTCGCATATTCATGGTCCAGGTGAATGTTGAGGGGAACTACCAAAATGGCGAAGCTCGACTTGGATTGGTTGATGTCTACAACTGGCCAGGCATAAATGGAACAATGTCTGCAGTGACCGGATCAAATCGCTATGGGCAATGGGAAGAGTACACAGAACGCATCGAACAACTGCACAGTGAGGTGGGCGATGATACCCAAAATGGTCTATCTGGTGCGCTATTTCTTAGAAACATTTATGGAAGTCCAGAGCGTATGCTGAAGGTGACAATTCAACAGCTGAAAGGGACAGGAAGTGGGCAGTTTGTGATCAACAGCCATTATGCAAATATTTCCATTTTGGCAGGAATTGACGCACCAGATAAAAACTTCCATGTAGTATTGGCTGACTCATACTGGGTAAATTCACAAGGGAATCAGCTCTGCATCCATAACGGACAAGTTGCAGTTGGTAAGCTGTTTGTAGGCTTGGGATGGAATGTGCGCTTGTTGAACAACTACACTGCACGCTTTACTCAAGGAGTACAGGTTGCCAGCAATGGAGCTTTGGATTTTGGTACCGACTGCGAAATAAATGTTCTGGGTCCACTGATTGTGGCTCCATCAGCAAATCTTAGCATTGCTAGTGGGAACTTGTACGTTCATGGTGATTTTGTTCATTTTGGGCACTCAAACTTTGGCAAATCATCGGTTTTAGTTCAAGGCCAAGTGAGATTTACAGCAGGCCAATGGATTGGTCATGGAGGATCCTTCACATTGCAAGGTGGCTGGTTAGTCAGTGGGGTGGAGGATAAAATATTGGAGGGTCTCAATTTAAGACTCTCTGGACCATCTAAGCTTCTAGACTCATCACAGCAAAACGGCATGCTGGTGGAGTTCTTCCAGTACCGTGTGAACAATGCTCTGCACCAGGCTGCGTCCTACCTAAACTTCCCTGGAGAATCCTACAAAGCCTTGCCGGATAGCTTTGAGGAACCAACGACGCTGGCAAACACAGTGCGTGTGTTGCTTTCCTTGCACAGTCCTCCAGTGAATGAAGGTCATGACCACAAAGACTACCATGTTCCAACAGGCAATCAAATATCAAAGCCATTTGCTGTTGACCTCAGCTCTGTGAACACGTTTGTATACAATTATGCTGCCCGGGGCTGGTTCTATCTTCAGGTGGGACAAGAAGGTGATTATCAGTTTTACATTCAGAGCGGTCGGGCTATACGGCCACGGCTCTCAATCAACAGCACTGTGCTTATACATGGCTCATTCTACCGTGATTATTACAAGTCACCAGAGATCCCTTCAGCAGTCATCAACTTAGTGCGTGGTTACCACAGGATCCGTCTAGATTACATTGTTCAGAACTCACAGTGGCAAACAAGAAATGGTCTGACAGTTCTCTGGTCAGGCCCAGGCTTCCAAAAACGAATCATTCCTCCACAAGCTATCTTTTACAAGCTGGGCAGGAATAATTATGCTCAGCCTGCCTTCCATGTGCTATCAAACAGTTCTTTTTCACGATGGCTCAGTGAATATGATGCAAAGATTTCAGGCCCAGGCATGGTCATAGCATACCAGAGTGTTACTGTGGAGATAGCTGAATGGGCTGTAGCTGACATTCAGTCACCCTTTGAATGGCGATGTATCTCTTCATTGAGCTGTTCAATAGAAAATTCAGGGCTGATTCGCCGATCAGGCACTCCCGGCCCTTCTGTTGTATATGCTCAGTACCTCACTGGCAAAGGGCTAGTTAATGAACAAGTTCCCTCTCTACATATTCAGCAGCCAAGCAATGCCACTAATTTCATCAGCTGGTCCAATCCCAAAGGAGGTTTGTGGAGTGATCCGACAAATTGGGCTGAGAATCGTGTCCCAAGCAGTGGCGATCTGGTGTACATAATATTTCCTGGTGTGTATGATGTGGTCATTCCTACAGGTGTAACGGTAAATATTTCAAATCTAGTTGTGGGAGCACCGCGCAGCTCTCCACATCTCTTGGTGGGAGCTCTCTCTAAGCTCATTGTTGTGGATGAGCTAGCATACGAATCGTCTTGGTTTACCATTGAAGGCAGTGTGATCGCAGGTGAGTTTATCTGGATCGGAGAGACACTAGCAGGTTCAGCACTGCCAGGCCTTCGTGGAGAGCTAACTGCTCAACGATCATTTGTTGTCAGACTGTTATCATATTCGAGAAGATACATCAACCATCTGACTATCTTCAACTTGGGCTGGATGACCTTAGAAAATTCACTAGCCACATCCACATGGCTGACTTGTTCTCAATGCTCTCTGATAAACCTAAAAGGGGCCACTATGGTGCTGTCGTGGCGATACCTCGAAGCAGGGGAGGCACCAACAGACAATATGTTAGTCAATTATGGAGATGTGGTGATCAATACAAGAAATCATTACCGACAAGTCAACATTGACTGGTCACTAACCAATTATCACCGCATTGTTGCATTTACTTCGTCAACACAGGACCAGGTTCTTCAGTTGAGGATAAATGGTAGACTGGACAACCAGGGAATAATTCGCACTTACATGACACAAATCCAGCTATACCAGTATTCTGCTCCACTGCCCTTGGCTTCTGGGCCGCTTCTTGTTGGAGAATGGGAAGTGTTTGATTACCCAGCATCTACTGCTACACCTGTAAGACTATTAACAGTGATGGAATGGGAGAAGTTTATCCATGATGCTTATATGCAGACTCCGTATTTCCGTTTGTCGCCAGCTGTTCAGTTAAGTTTGCTGGGGGTGAACAACAGAATTGTGAATTTCAGGAGACTTACTACGTTTGGTCGAGTTATCATCTGGTTGAACCGTGGCAGAAACACCACATTTGCAGTGGACGAGCTGAATATGGATGCAAATAGTGAGATGCGATCTTCCAGTGGAACCTATGAAAGTCGTTTCCTGGCTGGCAACAGTGCTGACAACAACATTACTCAAGCGTTTGGTATCATATCACTGACTGGTAACTACAACTTTTCAGTAGTGGGTGCTCATGCGAAGTTCCTCTCTAAAGTATCGCTTCAAAACTCAAAGCTTGACCTCCAGGTCAGGGAGCATTTGGTGTTTCATGCCCCAGTGCTGTTGGATGCAGGATGCCACATGCTGATAAATAGGTCATTTGCTGTGTTTGATGACCGCTTGTCTCTTTCTGGAGGGCATTTACAGCTTTACCATGGCCAAGCAGACATCAGAAGCTACACTGTAGACTGGGGCAGCAGTACCATATCTGGACCTGGCTTGATGAGTGTGCGACGAGAAGCAATCATGGGGAGTGGCAATTCTAAGATACTCCAAGATGTCAACATTTCCATAACACCGCTGCCAGTGACATCATTGTCCTCATATCCTGTTGTGGCAGAGTATTTCCAGTATCGTGTACAGACTGATACAACACCAAGACTGTACAGGATTGAAAGTTTTCCATCTAACAGCAAAGCATCTTCCTACTCTCTGCCGCAGAATTTCAATGACCCTCACACAGTTCCAAATGTGGTTCGCCTTGAGAGAAGTCTGCACAGCTGGCCTCAAACGGAAGGTCAAGGGCCAAGAAATCTAAACCGACTGGACGGATTTATGGCTCATTCATCCCAGTTTACCTATAACTATGCTGCACGACTCTGGTCACACTTGATGGTGCGCAAAGAGGGCAATTATTCCTTCTTTATCAGCAGTGGAACACACACGGTTGCACGACTTTGGATAGACAACCAAGTACTGTTCACCTCCCAGGTCTCTCAACCTAATGCGGCAGATGAAGAAATTGTTCCCAGTATTTTCCTGTCAGCTGGTTGGCACCAAATTCGTTTGGACTACTTCATTAATACAGGATATCAATTGCTTGGCAACTCACTAGCTCTGAAATGGTCTGGACCAGGATTTGCAAAACAACTTATACCTAAACGTGCATTAGCTGCGTTTCTTCAGAATGGAACACAGTGGCTCTCAGCCTCCCCAGCAATTGCTGTTGATCCTTCACTTCAAGTTTGCAACACATCATCCAGAGCTCAAGCTCAGACTGAGCAGCTGAGCCTCAGTCGACTGGTAGTATCAAGCAAGTCTTTTTCTGCCATTGGAACACCTGTACTAGAAATTGCAGCACAGGCCATATTGGATGTTCACAGTAGCTCTTCATGGCCGTTAGCTAGCAATGGTGACCGTCTCCACCTTATCCTCAAAGGCCTGGTAAACAAAACAGGTGGCTCGTCAGCAATAACTCTCAACACGCTGTACAAGAAGGAAAATTCTGCGTGTATGAATACCCCATCAGGCATATTGGACCTTGGAATTCCTCTTGGTAAGTTCTGTAAGACCAATGCTTGACCATCATTTAGCTTTGGCCTGAGACATTCTCTGTGTTTCTTGTAAATGCAGACAATCATCTTCTCTTTCCTTCTGATAATGTCCATGGTTTAGCTAGGAATTGTCTGAGAGGTTTCTGGGTGCTTTTTGATATGTTTGGCAGTATCTGTTGTAGGGATACTGAAATTGGAGAGGGCTGAAGCAGGATCTATATATTCCCTGTGGGAGATCAAATGTTTGAAGTTTCACAGATTCACTCATATCTGTAGTAAGAATAAGCTGGACTAACAAAGTGTGGGATATGTTGTTCTCAGTCCCAGTACACAAGACAACCCAGCCCACCAGAAAGAGACTGGGATTCTGAAATTGGAGAGGGCTGAAGCAGGATCTCTATATTCCCTGTGGGAGATCAAATGTTTGAAGTTTCACTTATTCACCCATATCTGTAGTAAGAATAGGCTGAACTAGCAAAGTGTGGGATATGTTGTTCTCAGTCCCAGTACACAAGACAAGCAACTCCAGGAAGCGTATGAAGAACTTTTGCTCTTCAGTTAGAGAGCTCATTTCAGGAGTGTCCTGTACCTGAGGCACCATGCTGACAATGTTGTACACACCTGCTCCAGCTATATTCTTTTCCATGCATGCACAAAAACTGAGTACTGTGGCTCTCTGTGGCAATTCTTAGTATGACAACTGTGGGTCCTGAATCTTGTACTTGTGTTTCTTCTACAGTTGCCAAGCCAACCACAATCTCTCCTACAACAGTTACTACCAGCTCAAATAGTACTACCCCTCCACCAGGTATGATTATGACCATTTGGAAAACACTTGACCTCTTTGCTTTGGTAAACATTTTCTTTTGTGTTGTAATTTCTGCGCTGAGTTGCACAGAAAGTACTGATGTGTGTGTGTGTGTGTGTGTGTGTGTGTGTGTGTGTGTGTGTGTGAAGATATGGCTGTTGCTGTGCACATTGTGTA
>JAOWAW010020021.1:6486-16936 GCA_028565695.1 Nicola tetela | reverse complement strand
TGTGTGTGTGTGTGTGTGTGTGTGTGTGTGTGTGTGTGTGTGTGTGAAGATATGGCTGTTGCTGTGCACATTGTGTAGATTTTTGGGTGTGTTTGGGTTGCTGCATGATTAAATGTTCGAATAGATTCAAAGCTGAGATGACGTTGTGACCGGCAAATCACAGCCCGAGCCACACAGTGGCACAAGGTTCATGATGCAGTCGGTCACGACTGAGTGTCAAAGCTATGAACGGATTTCTCATGACTTTGTCACAACCTTGAAGTGTGTGGGTAAGGGTTGGAAAATTACAACCTCAAAGTTACAAAATAAGTCATTGCAGGCTCAAAATATTGCAAATGGGACCCTCGAATGGTTTCACACTCTTTAAAATGAATTAACAAAATGTTGGCACCAAATTTATTCCAGTGTGGACGGAAATACCCAACAGATTTTATAATTGGCACGAAAAATAGTATTGCCTCCTGTTCATGACATCGTCAGATATGTTTGCGCATATACATGTACGGGGACATTTCAGTGTGTTCAATACGTACATGATTGTGAACAGGTTTTTGTGTGATGTGCTCACTGTGCATGGCAGGAGATGACATTTACTGGTCAAGCAGCTCATCTGGCAACTGGAGTGACCCGAGTAAATGGACCCCGAGGTACTAATAAATATGTAATTTAAATTTCCTGCCAATGTTCATGGTGATTTTGTAGTTCATTTTTGTCATCATTGCTAATATGAGTTTCTCTCATGCATGGGAAATCAATTACTTATTTTCTACCTTTCATTAATCATGACCTCAAAGTAATTGCTGCCACCTTGGTGCCATCAGATTCCAATCTGGCCTATATCTATAACCTACAAGTGAGCAAGCAGTCATTGGCCACCAAATTGTCAAAGTCTACTGTTCCAATCTGAGCAACTTAGATCCTTATCTTCAGTAAGGAGGTCTCTTCATAATCAGTGAACAAACTTACGAAATAGACAAGCTCACGAAGGGTATTGTTTTTCTCCCAATTGAAAAACCTTTTATTCTTCACCATGCAGGCAATGTCTTCCACTGCAGCCTTAAACTACATCACATGGAAATGTTACTATAGGCAGATGCCCACTTAGTGGTGAATTTGGTGCATACACATTGGCCTCAACCTTCGCGTCAATCTGAAACAAACTACACTAGTGATAGGTCACAGCGGCTTAGAGGTATGCAGATCGTCACGTCATGTAGTGCTGCTCCGGTCTGACCTCGCATGACACTTTATCCTTTGCCAGCAATGCGCACGTTCACCAGCCGCTCCATTATGGCACTAAGTGATGTGCAACATTTCCACATGTATCAAAATAACTGTGAAGCAGCCTGGCTGTAGCTGACATGAATCATACAATAGTGGAATAACTGTTCCTGCTCAGCATATGAAACGAGAGAGCCACACTTTGGGCGATGGTGAACTGTTATAACTTCTTTCTCATTCTTCATCAATTTCCCCATCAGATGGAAGCAAGGAAAACATCTAGAGTTCTTCATAAGCTAACTAGCTCACAGCAGCATATCAGTTTACTTGGCCATGCTTGTGCCTTTATAAATTTTTGCTGACTCTTGCTCATTGTCAAAGTAGTAAGTTAGCAAGTACACAGTAATGCACACAGGCAAGCTACAGCTGTAAACTGTGCACATGAGCATATTCCCTATTCTAGCAGCTTGGTGAAACCTTGCTGGCTTGTCTTTTCCTATCATGCAGGATACCAGCTGCTAATGACAATGTTTTTATCCTTCAAGCCGGTGTTCGCATCTACATTCGATCGGATACTATCGTAGCCAATCTAACGGTAGGAATGGCGCACAACAGGAATGTAGGTTTAATAATTCCATTCGGAACCTTGACTGTTAGTGACACTGCTACTATAGACAGCGCTGAGTTTGGTCTGCAGGGAAGGTTGGTGGTTGGTACACTTAATTGGTCAGGAGCGTCCATCAGAAAGATAAATAGCGCTGCGGTGTCTTCAGCACATTTTGGAACCTTAGTCATTTTGAGGGCAGCAAGCATCCGTCAAGGACTCCATCGTTTCAAATTTTTTGAAGGTGTGAGCCTCATAAACTACGCATTCCTTGAAATTGATGACGATCTTCGTGGAGATGAACTAAGCTGCACTGACTGCCACATCATTAATGAAAGAAATGCTACCATTCTGTTGCCAAGCATGACACTGGGGACCACACAGTATTCACCTGGTCATGTTCATCTCCAGAACAAAGGCCAGTTGATAAGTGCCGATGCAAGTGGCTCATTGACTATTCACTGGGCAGTTGAGAATGTTGGCCGGATGGTTTTCCTGTCCATGAACAGTGCTCAACGTCGCCTTTCTAGGTTTGTTAGTCCACTAACCAAAATCGGGAACATCTTGTTGGTCTTCACAACAGTTGAGATATCAGGAAAATATCCTGGGGGAGCAGAAAACCGTCAGATTAATGGGCAAGGAAGTTTCATTGAAGTTTTTGGTCAACCTCTGGCAGATGCTGGAGAGCCAGCTTTAAGGATTGATGAAAAAGCCCAATGGCAAGCATTTCTCAATAGGTTTCGAAGTAACCTTTCTAGCATTTACTGGAGAACAGATATGGCTGTAGACCTGCACTTCCTAAACATGCATGGTGATCAGCTAGAGTTACCATCTGTTAGCACTCACGGGTTTGTTCGTGTACGGTTTACTGCCTCTGATAGTGTCACGGCCAGGCTCACCGTACAGCAAGATGAAGTAGGTGTAATTGATCTGCTATCAGCTCCTGCATCTGCTCGCAGTTTGCTGTTGTTAACGTCCTCAAATGTTGGGGCAATTTTCTCTGGTAGTGGATGGTCAATCACTGCTTCTGGTGGTACCACTTTCCAGGAAGGCATCCATTTGGGGAGGAACAGTTCGCTCACTGTCAATGTAAATACTAATAGCACCCTAAATACATCTCAGTACACCTTTCCTAATGTGGTTATTGGCTCTCTAGCTGTCCTCAACGTGTCCGGTGATTTTAATGATGTCACATTCAAGGGACTGGATGTGTATGGAACTGTCCGGTTTACTTCTGCATATCAACACGTGAATGTAAGTGCAAGTGAGATCTTTCGGCTGCAAGGTTCAATCATTATTCCTAACAACGGGACAGTCAAACTCCTTCGACAGTGCAATATCACTGGTGATACGACCAAGCTCTTGGACAATACAGATCTGGCAATTGAGCTCCCATGGCAACCTACTCATGGTATAATTGCACAATACTTCCAGCACCGCATTTCCACAGCAACGACAGTAGCCATGAATATCCGAGGGTTTCCCGCAGCTGGTCGTACCCCAGCCATGGGTTTCCTCCCATCTGAGTTTGATAACATATCTGCAGTGCCCACATTCCAGCGAGTTGAGGTTTTTCTAGGCCAGCAAACCTCTTCACTGGGGCATGCACCTTTGCTGTACCAATCAGATGCCAGAAAAATCGACCTATCACACTTATCATTCACAAGAAACTATGCTGTGCGCCAACTTACCAACATTCTGATTGAAAGAGATGGCCTGTACCAGTTCTTTTTCCGTTATAGGACAGGGCCTGGACGCCTGTGGATCGATGGTAGAATCGTGCTGACAATACCACAGTCAGGGTACAGAGATTTAGAGAGAAATGTACTGGTGAACTTGGCATCAGGACTGCACAGCATACGGTTAGATTTCATCCGACCGTCCCAAAGTCAAGCATATGATGTATTTCAAGTCCTGTACTCAGGTCCAGGGATTCCAAAACAGAGTATTCCTCGCAAGGTGTTCTTTTTGGATCGTGGTCCAAAGACAAACGGGCTGTCCTTGGCGAGTTTAGTTGTAATAAACCTACCAGCATGTTTCCTGGGTGGAGATCCTCTCCTCTCAGTAAGAGGCTCTTCTATTGTTGTTGACAAGTCACGCGAGTTAAACATTCACTCCACTTTCCAGTGGCTCAGTAGCTTTGGAGATCGACAGGTGGTCTTGATCAATAAAGGAATTTTGAGGAAGACCGGCGGTGGTGTTGCCACAATTTATGCAAAGTACTACCCAGGCACGCTCGCTCATATTGAGAGGGTATCTGGGAGTATAGACTTTAGGAATTTAACTGCTGGCGATGGCACCATCCGTTGGGTCAATCGAAATGGAGGGATCTGGACAGAACCATTGAACTGGTATCCACCACAAATCCCCAGAGCCAATAACATTGTCTTCATTGATGCCCCTGGAAGCTTCCATGTTGTTATCCCAGCAGGTGTACATGTTGAAGTTAACAGCGTGCATGTTGGTGGGCCATATACCAATGCGCACCTCCTAGTGGAGGCATTTGCCACACTGAATGTTAGAGATGGCTTGCACTTGCTCTCAGGTGTGTCTACAATTGCTGGCACAGTGTTCTCACAGAATGTTTTCTGGTCAGGGGCTTCTCTCCGAGGAAAAGCAATGTCTGCTAGTCGTGGAAGTCTAATTGTTGAGAAACTGTTCTCTCTCATCGCCTCACCAAGCTTCCTGACAACAGAACACACATCAAGGGAATTTGATTCTTTGAACATCATAAATAATGGGCAGTTTCTCTATCCGATTCTTTCCAGCTTTTCAAACTCTCTTGCGTGCCAAAACTGTGAACTTATCAACAATGGGCAAATGACCCTGCACAGCACCAGCCTGGTGTCTGCTGGTGCTTCAACATCAAGTCTGAAGAACAACGGCAACTTAACCTGGGTATTGGCATCAAATTCATGGAGGCATCAGTCTGTCACAGCTAGCTGGGCAGTAATTAATGTTGGGCATATAACAATAGCAAACACAGATTACAGCAGTTCTAAAAGTGTCAGATTTGATTATCCATTGATCAACAGGGGCTCTGTGACTGCTTATATGGTGTCAGTAACTGTTGGGAGAGCCCATCAAACGTTTGACTCTTCTTACTCAATCTTGGGTGATTGGTATTTGTGGGGAAAACCTGTTTTAAACAGTAGTCGTGGTCAACTTCCCTCCTTCAGTGACGTGGGACTAAGCAGTGTGCTCTCATTTCTGTACAAGGAGCCAATCTATTGGAACACTGACACCAGTTTCTCGGTGAATTTTCTTGGCACATACCAGGCCCCGTTGAAACTCACAACGTTAGAAGTGAAAGGCCGAGTCATTGTAGTTTTGCCCAACGCCACGGTAATAGTATCTGGCCAAATGCGTATTCAGCGTGCTGGTACTCTACAGTTCAGCACTAAATCAAAAAACAAACTTCTGCTAAACTCGACAGGTGAACAGGCATCTACCCTTGGGAATGTTATTTCAGCTGAAGGCTGGATCATTCACTACCTCTCAGATGCACCACTTCATGTGCTAGGTCAGTTGGAGATGACGCAAGGCTCCAAAATGTTCATAGCACCTGGGACAGGAGCTATTCACTTTGAAAACGTCTTATTGCTGAAGCATAGCGCTGCCCTCATGATTCATGGCAGGCAGGTTAGATTCTGGCGAATGTTTGTGCAGGGAAGTTTAGAGCTGCAGAACAGCTCCGCCATCGCTAGCAATCAGTTGCAATGGTATGCTGGTGAACTGTTGGGTACAAACAGCTCTCTAATACTACGCAGTGGCTTTGTTGTAAGCGGTTCATTTAGAAAGACTTTAGATGGCTTGGAAGTGCATGTCTGGAAGGAAAGTGAGCCATCATCGCAGGGTGTTATTGCAGAATACTTTCAGTATCGTGTAGACAATCCAATCGTACCAAAGCTAAGCTACCTGAGGTTTTGTAGCGTGTCATGCTCCCCGTGTGTTGGTTGTGTTTTGCCAAAGGTTGTAAATGCATCAAACGTGATGCAAATTGAACCAGACATTAGCCGCAGAGCAGTGTCTCGTACAGGAGGCCACGCACCCATTGAATATGAATCTGATACGCTCACTATAAATTATTCCTCTCCGCAAACGTTTAATGGTCACTACGCAGTGCGCTGGAGTACATTTTTGATCGTGGACCAGCCGGGAGAGTATATCTTCTTCATCTATGCATTGTTCTCAGCAACACGTATATGGATAAATGGCGAACATCTGTGGACGGAATATCAACAGTATAGCTCTGAGTTTCGTAATATAGAGACACCTACTGTGCAGCTCAAGGCCGGCGCCAATCTGCTTCAGGTTGACAACATTGTCTACTCAAGTCAGCTACGGTCTTCATTGTTTCTTGTGGAGTACAAAGGTCCAAACGTCACTCGGCAGGTAATACCATCAAGTAGATTGCGCTACAGCATTATAGATCCAATCGGCCAAACTGTGTATGCCTCACTGAGGTGGGATGCCACAGCCCCGGTGGTCAGTACGTTGAGACAGACTAGTGTAGATGTGTTGAATAACCAAGCTCTTCTCAGCTTTTCCCACTCATCTGTGCTCAACATTAAGGCAAACATCCGCTGGCTCTCACTGCAGTCTCCGACAAACTCGCTAATTGTAAATTCTGGTCGCATCCGCACATTGCCCAAAGGCATAAGTGCTGTCTTTGGTGCACGACTGCAAAATCAGAATGGCTCTGTTGAAGGTGATGTGCAATTTTCTAACCAAACTGAGGCCTCAGCAGTGATGTGGAATAATCCATCCGGAGGGTACTGGTTGGATGCCTCCAATTGGATGCCCCCTCGCCTTCCCGGACCAGACGATGCTGTCCTCATTACACTACAGGGGTCATATCAAGTTATCTTGGCTGGTGGGCACGTGACAGTGCGTCACTTGGAAGTCAGTGGTAATGCAGAACTGATAATCTGGAGACTCTCGTTCCTCAACATTACAAACTTGTGGCATCACAGAGCAGAGACATTGTCACTCCAGAGTTCCGTAGTGGCACAACATTTCTACTGGTATGGACGTAGCATCACTGCCACTGTTCGTGACACTGAGCTTGCCGTGCTGTCATACCTTGAAATCGGCAGTAGAAGTTCAACTCTGACAAATGTCACACTGATTAGTGATGGCAAGTGTGTAGTAAAGCCTGGTGATACCTTTAGCTGTGAATGGTGCCAAATTGTATTCGCGAAGAACAGCACAGCATTGTTCACCAGGAGCATATACCGGCATGAAAGCGCTAGAGCATCACTGAACTTCTCTACAGGCCTTATCAATCATGGGCTTCTTGTTTGGGCTGCTCCGCAAGGCATTTCCAGAACAACCATTCAGCACAATCTGGTGAATCATGGACAAGCTGTTTTCCTCAGCTCTTACAGTTTTACCAACAGCTTATTTACATTCACAAATGCTGCAATCCGCAACCATGGTCATATGTCGTTTTATAGCGTCAGTGTCTATTTTGATTATATGCTATCTGTGTCTGGAGGCAATGGAGAGTGGCAGTTTTGGGGAATACCTTACCGGCCTGCTTCCTTTGGACACATAAAAGGACTCGGGGTGCCAGAACGCTGGAAAGACATCCTTGACAGCTTATACTACTTACCTGAACACGATCATAATGGATTGTCCTCTCCCGAGCGGTTGTTGTGGTCCACAGATAGAGTTCCCAAAGTCAGAATATCACAGGCACGCGATGTATTAAGTCCAGTACTTTATGAGATTGGCTCACTCCAGACATATGGCTACTTTGATGTAGATGTAGGGGCAGCAAACTTAATAACCATACACCGTTCTTTGCTGCTGTCACGTGACACTACACTTTTGTTAGCAGCATCCCAGCACGTCAGCAGACTTCAGTTTTTACCCAGCTGTAAGATTGAAGTGGGAATGTTCAAATCTAGTGGCACCTGGAGGGTGTCCATTGCACCGCAATGCACATGGCATAGTTTCCACGACTTCGTTTTCAACTCACATTTTGAAGGCAATTACGGCACAATGTTGATAGCGGGTACTACTCATATTGGGTCAAAGGCCGCTTTTGTGCTACATAACAGTACGATGCATGCAGCTGAAATGCTTCATTTAAGTGGTCATCTCACTCTAGATCATTCTGTGGCAAATGTGTCTGGTCTCATTCGCTGGTCGAACGGCACAATAGATGGTACTATAGACAGTGTGATTACGATTCACAAAGGTGGCACATTAACTGGTGCAGAACAACTCACATTCGACAGTATTCAACTGTCTCTTCGAGGTGCACATAGAACAGATGATCATGGCATCATCGCTGAATATTTCCAGTACCGAGTTGCTACTCCAACGACACCAGCATTGTCTTCCTTATCGCTCTTTCCAAGAGGGGTAACTTCAGTGAATAGCTACACACTGCCGAATAGTTTTGATGATGTACATTTTGCCGCTAACTTCATGCGAGTTGAGCCTTCCCTGAGTCGTGCTCCACAGCGTTTTGGATCAGGTCCACTAGTGTATCAAGACAACGGTCAAATCTCCACCGGTGCAGAAAGCTTTACCTACAACTATGCTGTTCGCTACTCAACATTTATGTTTGTATCGCAGGCAGGCTATTATGAATTCTTTCTTGCCACTGTTCAATCCACAAAGCGTGTGAGACTTTGGGTCAATGACATAGAGAAGTGGCGCGGAGTTGTGCAGAGGTATCCGGCAAACACAACTGTTGTAGCGAAGTTGGAGCGTGGCTACAACAAACTACGCCTGGATGTGATGAATGGGTATAGGGATAGGCAAGACTATGGACTCTTGATAACCTATCAAGGAGGTTGTACAGGTCTACAGAGCTTATCCTCCAACCTCTTTGTCAGGGCCATTTGGAATGGAACAATGCAGTACGCTGCACCAACATACACCCGTCTAGGTAATCACTCTGTTTGTGACAGCTCTCTCCAGGTCTCAGATCTGTGTCAACTATTTGAAGGTGTCAGCTGCCTACAGGTCAACAATCCAGCAGGTCTCCTTGTGAAAGGAAGTCCTTTCCTCAGCATTTTCCCAAATGGCATAGTTTATTTCAAATCTCAGATTTGGCCTGTAAGAAATGTCACTGGCAAGTTGGTGGTCTTCCTTGCTGGAGCTGTGGCAAGAGTCAGTGCAGCACAGACAATCAACCTTGGAGGAATTTACGCTGATGTTGGAGGCTGCCATCTTTCTGGCGGAGTGACTCTTGGCACACAAGACAGGACAGGTAGGTGGATGAACAGTGAGAGAGCAGAGTGGGGTGGATGACCTGTGCAATGCTCATGTTGACAGCTAACATGTATACGTTCTACTTTAGGCCATAGGTGGCTCTTCACATATAGGGGATATGCTCTCATCAGCTATTAATACTGTCCACACTTTTATGTTTGAGTATGCTAATGAAAGACTATTACACCTTTTTATAAATTATTCCCATGTGACTCTCTTTCTTTCCAGTGGCACCTCCTCCCATCATCAGTGAGGTGTTCCCATTCCTGCCAGAGAAGCCATTGCAACATCAGCCACTGCCTCAAAACTGTACTGTGTTGGAAGGTATGGTGGGCCTGGTGCATTGTCAGGTAATCTAGGCCAGCAACGTACAGTGTATTCCACAGAGTATTGCTAATTAGGCAGAAATCCCTCGACCTGTTTTACTATATCAGAGAGACCAAAATTACTTTTGTAGGGAACTATGGTGAATCTTGTAAAGTCTTTGTTTTTCATTGGACATACACATTGATATGTGCAAATCTGACAAAATAACTGAAATAAGGTGCGACAATGATACGTGCAGTGTGAACATGAAAAGTGCCTCATAGCATCTTCTCATGTGTCAGGCATGATAACATGAGCTCTGCACTCAGCACAGATCTGGCCTTTATTTCTAGACATTTCTGCTAATTCCAGTAGCTTCAAATGGAAATGTTGCACATCACTTAGTGTCATCATAAAGCGGCCGGTCCACATGCACTTTGTTGGCTATAGATAACGTTCTAGGTGAGGTCAGGCTGGAGCCAGGCTGCACGACAAGATGATCTACTTGCATCTAGGCCTGTGCTGTCTTTCACTCATCTGGCTCGCAGCAGACTGACACACACTTTAATGACAATCCATATGTACCAAATTCACTACTTTGTGGGCATCTGCCCCTGGTTACATTTCCATATGAGCTGTCCTTCCTCGGTTCCTTTGGTTACCTGCAGTGTCACCTGAGATTATGGAAATTGACACTGTACGAGTGATTGCCAATGCCAGGCCACTCCTTGATTGGTATGTGCAGGGGTTGGAAAAGCAAGAAATGGTGTTTTGAGCTTCTTTTCAGGTAATGTTGCGAGCATCACAGTCAGAGAGAGCTCTGTCGGAGTTTTGTTTTCCGCAGATAAGTAAGTGGACACAGAAGGCTCCTAGCGCTGCTTTGCGGGGAAGGAATGTACAGTGCCTTTGTGGAGCTTAGTGGTGTGCTAAAGGGTCCTTCGTGTTGTAGTCAGTTTGAGGGGCTTGTCATCTACTTGAAATGGTTAATGCGGTCATACACATTAAACTCCTGATAGGTTTGGCTGCACCAGTGCCTAGACATAACGATGAAGTCTCTGGGCAGGCTTGCTGGTGTTTGACCTCTAA
>JAOWAW010019910.1:0-11108 GCA_028565695.1 Nicola tetela | reverse complement strand
CACACACAAGACAAACAAACAAACACACACCTGACAAACAAAGACACAATACAAGCAAACACACACACAAGATAAAATATGAGTAGGTCACAGCTGCGAGAAAAGGCATTAAAAACAGCTGATGATGTGTTTCAGCTCAGTTCAGTAATGCCACAAACATGTCTTATTAAAAACCCTATACAGATAACATTATGAAAAATCAAGGGCAGAACGTTGTGTAAGTGTTCTGAAAATTAATGGTCAAAGAGAGGTATGCTGGCAGCACAGAGCTAAAAAATGAACATTTTTATAATTACACCTGCTGGTAGTACACAAGCACCATATTAGCATCACCCAAGACCAATGTCTTTCAACTAAATAGAGGAGAAACACACATGTTTGAAGGTGTTGCGCGTGTGTACGTGTACGTGTGCTACTGATAACATGTACAATAGGAAGTTTCGTCTGATGATAATACAATACTTAAAATGTCCTTGAATAAACTCCACTAGTAATGAAGAGCGTTTACAGCATAAAGGGATCGGCAGCACACACAAGTATTTGTACAAAGTGTTGTCGCGGCATTCAACAGCAAATGCGAGATTGTGAAAACCTGGAAGAATACAACAAAATACAAGATGTCAGTCACAAACGCATATGACCGCAGAAGTCTTTCTCGCAATATTTCCTCCATGTGTCGATCCATGCCAGTTCAGAAACGTGTTTGATTACTGTTTGCTAGACCATATGGTAAGAATTTCATCAAACTCTCCTATACATAACTCTAACCATGTTATCAGCCTTGGCTCCCTGTACTAGCTTTTCAAGCTATCTATGGGAATACAATACAATACAATCAAACAATACGTTCTTTTTGTCAACTAAATAACACCAGATTTCTTTGGTGATTTAATTTTGATTAATCATGGGCGTATCTCATAAGTCTGCAGTTCAATTACTAACACAGCAAGGTTTTATATCACTCCAAATCCCCAACCCTCCCACCTACTGCAGTGTGACATACAATCCTGTCACTGCGCCAGAATTTCTCGTTATACGACATAAGTAAAAGTGCAGCTTAAAATTTAATGTTCATACAGC
Source organism: Nicola tetela (assembly GCA_028565695.1). Classification (NCBI taxonomy): domain Eukaryota; kingdom Metazoa; phylum Porifera; class Calcarea; order Clathrinida; family Clathrinidae; genus Nicola; species Nicola tetela. Next base: position 10,028 of record JAOWAW010019910.1, on the reverse strand, counting down.
AATATGCCCAATGTGGTTTATTACATTGCTTCCAACAGCGCACTGTTATTTTTTGTGTGAAGCTGTTTATATCAGCGTGATTATAGTTCTCTGGCTGCTGTGGCAGCCTTGGTAGTCTCAAGCTAGTCTGCCACCTTGTCATAACTCCCACAGTGGCACAGTAGCACCAACAAGCGTGAGATTATTTCTTTCTAGTGTGACTCTCCTTGTGTGAAGCATTGTTGGCTTCAATCCTCTATGTCTATGAAATCATTATATTTGTGATTGAAAGGGCAACCTTTTGAAAACCTCCACAAGAACACCTGTACAGATGTAAAAACCTCACCTAAACAATTGGTGGAAGTACGGGCAAGCCAGGAGATGGGACTTCCCCAGCCATTATCTGCGACAGCATGTCATCTGAAATATTGCCACCTGTGACAACACAGACAATTTTGCCACCTCCAGTGAAACCGTTGAGTGCAGCTGCAACTGCTGCAGCACCTGAGCCCTCCGCCATTATTTGGTTGCACTCATACAGTGTTCGCACGCTGTCCGCGACCTGTTTGAGAGTGACAACTTTCGATGTTATCAAGCTGCTGTCCTGGAAATTGTTCCACATGCATGGCAATATGCTTTCACCACCAAGCTGTGATGCGAAACTCGCAACGTGATTGCATGATTTTGGCTGGTGAGCAATCTGTGCGGTTGTGAGCGGAGTGGATGTCTCGACCTCAACAGCAACAACCCTCACCCCAGGCTTTTGCTCCCTGATAACCTGCGTTACGCCTGCCGACAAGCTTCCGGTCCCAAATGGAGTCACGATACAGTCGACATCTGGGAGATCTTCGAGGATCTCTAACGTGATTGTTGCATCGCCAGCAATGGTATCAGTTGAAGGCTGGTGAACTAACAAAGCTTTTCCAAATTTAGGTGTGAGATCACTCGGAAGATGCCGTTCCTCCAGCATCTCCCACCAAGTTGGAAAAAACACTGGTCTGACTGTTGCGCCGGCAGCTTCCAACAACTGACAGCGATGCTGATCTGTGAAATCTGGCACAATAGCTGTGCATGAGGTGTTGCGGTGTTGTGCACACCAGGCCAAACCCTGGTAAATGGAAACAAGCAAAAAGAACACACCTACTATGATGCAAGATCTGAACCACACCATTTGTACACACGTGGAAAGAAAGACGCACAACACACTGACACCATTGCTGCAGTGTTCAGGATTTCTAATCAGAAAAAAATTCTAACGAACTTTTGCTCAGAACTCAAACACATTTTTCCCTTTTTCCACTGGTGGGCTCTAGTTCTCACAATATGGACACAGTGCCTGCCTGATTAGTGGCATTCAAAACAAAGAATAGATATGGTAGCTGAAACACGGACAACTGTGATTGAAAGGTATACACCATATTACTGTATTTTCAGAAATTTTGCCAGGTTAAATTTTCGGCAATCCCAGCCTGAAGACATTTCGGTGTATTTTTATTTTTGGTACAAAGAGCAGGTCATTGACTGAGTTTGCAATTCCACTCCTGCACTGTGACCTAGAACCCCTAAGCATCCCCCACTACAACCCTAACACACAAAAAAGGCATGATAAGTTCCTACCTAGGCTACTAGTACCGGTATCCTGGTAGAATGAATACTAGTACTGAAATTTTGGGTGGACATTACTTGAGGGTTTATGTCAAATATGCTTATACCAAAATTAAATGAAAACTGAAATTTACTGAAAATACAGTAACATGTCTGGGCATTTGAGGTGATCAGTACCTGTGAATCAGACATGACATCGCATTCACCAAGCATAGCCTAACTTACACTCCTGCAGCCTGTTGTTCAACCATCAAGTGATTTAAAGTTAGTGTGTCTGAGCTACAAAGTTGTAGTGCTGAAATGACTGATGCAGTTTAATTTTGAACATTCTTTATCAAATGCAAACAAATGTTATGAATATTCCAACAACTTTTTACAACTTTGCAAAAGAGGTAGTGTTTGTTGTGAATTTCAATACCCCACACACACTACAATAAAAGAGCTACATGCACTGTGCTACATGTAGTATGCTACATGTACTGTGTAGTGTTGTAAATCGCCTGAATTTATATGGACGATAATATAGCAAAATCAGGTGGCGATAATTTCTACGTAATGATATTTTACAAGCCAGCTCAATCACCAAGTTTGAGGAGACTAATTTATAAGACAAAGTTTGAAATTCCCAGGCCAATGGCATTATGTATTCCCTTCAACTACACAAAGATGCCAAATGAAAGTCATTACTACATCCCCTGCAAGGACAACGGGTGCAACACGGCTCAAGAAAAGATGAAAATGTTCCTTGTGCTCACCTCTTCACTTCACACTACCTCTGCTAAGCTTATTCGTGGGTCCCAACCCCAGTCGCACTTTCATGCAACTTTGACCACAGATGTTGCCTGCGGATGAGAGTTGTGCACAGTTTTTCATCCATACAGTAGATCTATACGTTTTTGAATGGCAACAAGTTCAAACGTTGCATCACATGAGTTGTCAGGGTCAGCTCCGGCCCACATGCCACTGCACGCCATGGTTGAGTGCATGCTTTCACTGGTGATGTTGGCCAATCTCTAAAATACCAGTATGACGTTCATATTGACGATAATCGCAAGATTTTGATATCGAAGCTATATTATCGATACTGTGATATATCGTTACACCACTAGTACTGTGCTATATGTAATATGAGAGAAATAAATTTTATTGACACTAGACACGATGCATGACAAAAGAGAATGACACACAAAATGAGTATGCTACATGTACTATGTTAAATGTAGTAAGCTAAGTGTACTACACCACATGTACTCTGCTACATATAGATTATACATACATCAATTCATTTGGTATAAAACAAACGAGGAAAAAACAACAGAAGAGAGAAAGACAAACTATAAAAACGCAATAAAATAAGAAATCAAAAAGTACACTAATTGACAATAAGAAACAAGAACAATAATGCGGATAAATACACATACATATGCACATACGTCCATGAGAAAAGTAAAAAACTGAGAACAATATTGGAGATATATACTGTACATTGGATGAGATGTTACCTGTACTGTGCTACAGAAGTATGCCTTGTGTACTATGCTACATGTACTACAGCACAATACATGTACTATGCTAGGTGCAGGAGTCCATGTGGCATAGTAGATGAGGTAGTTTATTGGCACCCATATGCAGTTGTATGCGTGCTGGTCGTATCTTGTACCAAGGCACCTTGCCACAGTGTACTAAGTCAGTATCTGTTACCAAGGTACCTTGCCACAGTGTACTAAGTCAGTATCTGTTACCAAGGTACCTTGCCACAGTGTACTAAGTCGGTATCTGTTACCAAGGTACCTTGCCACAGTGTACTAAGTCAGTATCTGTTACCAAGGTACCTTGCCACAGTGTACTGGGTCGGTATCTGTTACCATGGTACCTTGCCACAGTGTACTAGGTCAGTGTTGGTGCATGAGCTACTTCTTAGGACACCGACAAGTTTAAGTGGTCTATAGACGTAGAGTATCTATAAACGAAGTGTACTTATAGACGTAGAGTATTGTATCAAATAACGTTCTGAAAGTGCTGTTGAGTCGGTCATTGTATTGTTCTTCCAAAAAAAGACTGCAAGTCCGCAATGGGTCTGCATATCTTTATGAGTATTCATACAAAAGACATCCGTACATTCGCCATCTCTGACAAATATTTGAGTTAAAATTCAATTAATTTTACCTCCAGTCTGAGAATTTGTTCACCTACAGCCTTTGAGTGTGATTGAACATCTGGAATATTTCACTGACAAACAATGTAATGCTTGCTCCATGCACACCAAAACTATCAATGTGATTGTGCACCTTATACTAAACAATGAGAGAAAAATGAGTTCAGAAGAGTAGATTGTCAAAGAGAGAAATAAATAAATAATTAAAAATAGATAGATAGATAGATAGATAGATAGATAGAGGTGTGTGTGTGTGTGTGTGTGTGTGTGTGTGTGAGAGAGAGAGAGAGAGAGAGAGAGAGCAGTGCAAGATGAGGTGAGAAAACTAGTAAGATCAAGAGGGTGAGAGTATCAAGGAGCAAGAAGTAAATTCACCAAGAATTTGAGAAAGAAAAAATACAGCAAAAAAGAAGAGGGGGCTTCATAGCAAAGCAAGAGAAGAGAAGGGAGAGGGAGAGAGAGAGAGAGAGAGAGAGAGAGAGAGAGAAAGAGAGAGTATGCCAAGAAAAAGGTGATAGAGCTAGGTGTAAGAGAAACAGGAATCCCACAAGAATGAGGCAAAGTATATGGTGAAAAGAAGCACACAAACAGCGAGAGAGACAGCAATACAGCAGACCAAGACAAATGTTGGGAGAGATGCAAATCTGGACTGAAGAAGAAAGGCACAAGCACGCAGAACCAACTGGAGAAGACATGGCAGGGGTAGAAGAGAATGCGGAGTGGACGGGAGGGTGCATGCTTTAACTTTTCATATAAAATCAGGTAAAGGACAAAATAGTAGGTGCTCTGCGGTTAACCGTCAGGGAAAACAGGCAGAAACAAGGAGCTTGACACAATAAGGTGGTTTTGACAGGCGCGCAAACATGAATCTTTGGGGAGAAACATCACCACAGTTGGTGTGTGCCCCTGGCTTGGCGGAAAGGCCTTTTCGGCCATGACCTGCGTAGAAACTACTCGTTCAAACGGTGAGTGACAAATTCCATCTCCATCTTGGTATAATGACCGAATACTTTTCTGATACTACCATGGCTTTCCATGGGGTAACAGGGTACATGAAACACGCAGAGTCACGGATTGCGCAATAGTAACGTCAGCAATTACCCCCATCCACAATAAGTGTAAAAGAAGCCGTGCAAGAGGCGAGAAAGACTGCAAGATAATGGGACTGCGACGTGGGACGACATGGGACACTGCCAAGTCTACGCACCGCGAGATACCCTCTTGTCAGCCTTCACGACTGCGTGCTAGGAGATATGGGAAAGACTGGAACAAGCGTTACAATGTGCAGAAGGAAGGACCGTGACAAGACGTTGACAGTCTGTAGGGCAATATGACAGAAGCAGACTACATACTTATGGAAACCTGACAGAAAGGCTTTATAACCAAAACCACACGAGATTGAGGTGCGCGTACTGCGTGCACGGGAGCATATTTTTCGGCAATTCGCCATTGGGGAAAAACAATCCTGAATGCCCTGTGCCAGAGGTAGCTCACTCCAGCTCGTCTGTTTCGGAAGGGATTCACGAGAGCTCGTTCAGACAGGAAAGGCAGGAAAATTTCCACTGGCAATTGCCCCATATTCAGATATACGTGTCTTCGCTCTGCAGCATGTAGATCTACGAGGTGAAGTCGATGCCCAGTTGGTCGGACCGGGGCAAATGCCGTTCGTTCATCGCCATACACGCATTCTGCAATTCAAGAAACCAGCTAGTCCAGGTCGGGGTGCAGTAATTCGTCTCCTTCTTTTTTCTTGTATACTCTGCTAAAAGCAATGAAATCATTCTCTGCCTGCCTACCATTGTGAACTATTATCCCGCACAGCCACCCACCTGTGCGAAGCTGCCGGTGCTAGCCGTCACCAAGCCGTTCTTCAGCTCCGCATCGCTCCTCTGCGACAAAAAATTAAACGCACCCCTGGTCTTGAACGCACCGCATATCTGCTCATTCTCGAGCTTGAGATAGATCTCCAACGGACAACAGCTCTCGTCATCGACTCGCAACAAGTCCGTGTTAAGGCGAACAAGAGGCGTTCGCACGAGCGTACCCTCTATACGTCGGCGAGCTGCCTGGATTTCTTCCAGTGACGGAAGGCGGACATTATCCGCATGTGATGGTTTGCTCTCCATCCGAACAAGCAGAGTTTAAGCAGGGTAATCACCAGAGACAGGGAGTAAGCTAGCGAGACAGGGCTCAAATGATGGACTTTGCACACTGGGCCCGTTCATAAATTCTTGAACGGGAAGGCACGAGAGCATCACCATCGCCGCTACTTAGAACCTTTTCTCCTATGTACTGTAGGTGGCAGTCTGACCCGCTTTGAATTCGGTACACATGATCACAGGCCTGGCCGGCCACCGACACTACGTACATGACATACATGTAGATGTAGTGTCGCTGCTGAGTATCCTCCCGCTCGACCGCAATTGTGCTAGGCCAGCAGTGCTCTGGGGCCGGCGTCCGATCGTGACACCGCGGCTCGCACCCAATCTGAATACTATACACTGTTTAGGTGTACAGCGCGAGTATATAGCGTTCATGGCGTGGGGCGGGGGTGGCATCATCATCTGCAAAAGGTCATCGTCGTCGTCGTCGCCGTCGTCATCATTTGTCTACTTGAAGACTGGAAAAAGAATTTTAGTACATGTAGCTACGGCTAATCGGAAGGATTTCCTTTGTGGCTATAGAAAGTTATCTACAGTCAGTTAAGCCATAGGAAAAACGGTCAAAAGCGAAGATTATTTTACTGAATGTAGAAACTGAGAAAGAGAAGAAGCAGAGGTGGCTGAGGAAGGTAAAGTGTTCCATAGGATACACCTATATTGAAAGAAAGGAGAACGACGAGACGACTCGAAGGAATAACGCAAACGACACTCAATTATGTTGCCATGGAGTAAAACAGTTTATTTCCCAACAGTCTTGGTGGTTTCAGTGGAATTAAACTTCCAAAAGAAAACCAGCTTCTTCAGCAACAATTTCCAGGCCAATGCTAGCCCAATTCAGAACTCTCAAACAATCAGGCCTTGAAGCATATCTATGCCGAATCTCAGTGCGGCATGTGCCATAGACAACAGGAGAAAACAATTAAAACTCGATTGATCGCAGCACAACACGTGACTCGTTTATTTCGAAGAAGTTCCCTTGGCAAATGTGTACTCAGACCCAGATTGCCTGAAAAGCTGGTACAGTCTACTCCGCATAAGAAATTCAGAAAGAGCTGAATATCAAGAGAAGCCCCGGTAGAATATTTTGGTTAAGTCTTCAAAAGATGTGAATTTCCCAAGAAAACGAGAAACTTATGACAAGTGTGACCCGTTCCCAATTTTACCCCTGCCTAGCTCTCTCTTGAAAAATATAACCGTTAACTCCCAAATGCAAAATGTACAGCTAAAAATAAAGCTTTTAAGTCTGTTTTGAAAGACGATCAAAAAGAATCAGTGCCAAGTCACTGTAATCAATTGCAAGAAAATCAGTGTGTGTGTGTTTGTGTGTTTGTGTGTGTGTGTGTGTTTGTGTGTGTTGTGTGTGTGTGTGTTTGTGTGTGTATCGAACGAAATGTGCGATGTACTGTTTGGTACGGTGTATTTGTGCTTCTGTGTGTAGAAGTGTATGCGGTGATGTTTGTGTATGCTGAGGCGTGTATGTATGCAGTGACGTGTGCCGATATGCGGTGATGTGTGTGTATGCGGTGATGTGTGTGTATGCGGTGATGTGTGTGTGTATGCGGTGATGTGTGTGTTTGTATATTGCGATGTGTGCGTTGATGTGTGTGTATGCGGTGATGTGTGTGTGTGTATGTGTGTGTTTGTATGTTGCAATGTGTACGTTGATGTGTGTATATGCGGTGATGTTTGTGTATGCTGTGGTGTGTATGTATGCAGTGACGTGTGCCGGTATGTGGTGATGTGTGTGTATGCGGTGATGTGTGTGTGTGTGTGTGTGTGTGTGTGTGTGTGTGTTTGTATGTTGCAATGTGTGCGTGGATGTGTGTGTATGCGGTGATGTGTGTGTGTTTGTATGTTGCGATGTGTGCGTTGATGTGAGTGTGTGCAGTGTATTCATCTGTCGGTGGGTGTTTGTATTTCTGCGAGTTTAGGAACATGAACACACGTACAGTTGCAGTTCTCTCTCAGCAAATTCGTTCCTGTTCTCGCGGAATCAGCAAGCGCTCTCCACAATCGTTAGCGTACTAGTCTTCTTTCAAACAAAGATAAACGTTCTCAGGAGGACGCTTAGCTACAGGCGGCGGTTGATCAGTGGTAGGGCTATCCGCTGCCTCTTTATCGCCAGTACTAGTTAGCGAGAAGGAGGCGTAGAACTTCTCCTTTGCGCTCGTCGTGCCTTTGCGGCCTGTAGTTAACTCATCAGGCAGCGAGCGACGTTGCTCCTTAGTATGCTGAGCAAGCGAGAGTGCTGTCCTTTGGTAATCAACTGACTGTGTCCTCATAACTGACTGGGTTCGAGGGATGGTATGTCCTTTTATGTGTTTGGTCGTCTCTGGGCATATCCCATTAGCCGCTGTTACTTCGGCCTGTTTTTGCTGCTCTTCAAGACTTTCAGTCGTAATGTTATGACGCGCCACTGTGTTTCGGAACGGAGCTGGCTTCTTGGGAGGCGGCCTTGAACTCGCAGCAGAAACTATTTCAAGGATATCACTTGCGGAGCTTTTCATCGACTGCTGTGGTTTACGCCTTGACATGGAGCGGGAAAAACCAAGAGGAGGGACGTTTGGCTCTATGTACTCCGCATCTGATGCAGGAGAAATTGTTTTACTTTTTTGCTGTTCCGCCTGCTTCTCGCTGTCATTTGGCGTGTTAAAGGGTAAAGTGGCCAAGTCTATACGAGGCATGCTCCTCGATTTTTGCACGTTCACCCCACTGCGCATGCACAGGTTTGCTGAGGCCGGCTCTTTCTTGGTGCCGTTTTGGAAGACCACGTCGGTGTAGATAACTTTGCCAGACTGGTTGACACTAGCCTCAGTAGTCTTACGGACCAACCTTTGTGGCGGTCGCCCTCCGCCGACAGTTTGATCATGGCGACGATCTTCTGCACCGTTGAGCTGCTCGCCAGAACGCTGTCGTTGTCGACGTCTAAGCAAATAGACTATGACAAGCGACTGTGTTAAGAAAGTTACGCTGAGCAGCACGCTGAGTGGAGCAACGACAGTATTCAAGTTCGCCACAGTTGAAGTTGTTTGAATTCGTGTGTCTCCCTGTGGCTTCTCATTGTCGATATCTACGAACGAAACCAAATAATCAGGTCAGCATATGCAGCTCAATGATGGCTGCCACGTAACGCTTCACTCCTGGATCTAGTCACGCAACAAATGTTACTGTTGTTGACTCAGGAGTTAATATGTGAAAAGTACTAGTAGTCCTATGGAAGGTTGCTGCTACCAGTTCGCTACTCTTCATGAACTGCTTCCAGACATCATACTTTTCTTCCTCAATGTTCCTCATCTCTCAGCCTATCTCTTCTATTTCTGTCATATTTTCCTCTGCCTTCGTCTCTCCGCTAGCTTTCTCTCTCTCTCGCTTAAATTTCATCCCTCTTTATTAATGATCCTCTTTCTCTCTTCGTTGGTGCACCTGACAAAGAAAGTTTGGGATATCAAAGTTTCGCGTCAAGTGCTGCTCTGTCCATTTAATTGTCTGAAAACATGGTGACTGTAGTAGAATGAAAGTTCTTACAATCCATCAACACAAAAGAATATCAGACGACAGCCACTTTCAAGTAGCTCAATTGATTTCACCGGAAGTATGAAAATTATTTATTTATTAGAGACAAAGTTTGAAATAAGTTGACTTACTTATGGCCTTGCAGTGCGGTGGTTTCCCTTGATCTGACCGCTTGCAGAGTAGACCGAAGCCTTTCTTACAGCCGAAAGATAATTTGTTATAGAGATGACTCTTCCGCTTCACCGTGTCGCTGTCCAGGGCAAAACACGATGACCCTGGACCGTGAAGAGAAACAGGATGAATGAAAATTCGACGTTGTTAAAAAAAATCACCCGTTATATAATTTAATTAAGTAACAGTGAAGCAGGCTCGCCTCGGAAATTTCACGAAAATTCATCATTGACATAAAAAATTAAAGGAGGTTGACAGACAGAGGACAACTCCAGATTATGCTTTACGTGTAAGTCTAAGAATTCGAAGTTTGGATCGTACGAAATTTGTCTGGGGAATAAGAACGGAAAGGGACTCTGAGAAAGCTAGATGTAGATCACATGGAGGAGAGAGAGAGAGAGAGAGAGAGAGAGAGAGAGAAAAGAAAGAGAGAGAGAGAGTGG
>JAOWAW010019799.1:0-18056 GCA_028565695.1 Nicola tetela | reverse complement strand
CCAGAATAGTTTGTAACTTAGAAGTAAGAAGGTGGTGCAGACAGTTTGCACGTAACTCAAATACTGAATCTATACATGGCGTTTGTACTCTACCGTGTGATGTTGTGTGTAAAGTATTTCTGTACTTCCAGTGCTGTCATCAAAGTGAGGACAGAGTTACGTATCATATCATCACATCTGCCTTTCAGCAAGTCCGAAGCACACAGATAGTCTAGGAAATTACCAGAACATTATACGATATATGGTAACTATTTACTAGATAAATTAATTCAAATTCTGGAAGTCTCTCCTAGGCTGTAGCCATCCATTCCTTTAAAGTAAATTTACCATTTACCAGGAAAGAATTAGTTTAAACAAATTATTTGGAAAAGAAGAAGAGAAGGTAGAAGGATAGAGTGCGACGTTTCGCCCATCAGGCTTCCTCGGGCACTGAAAGATTTTGAGTAGGGAGTGGATATATATGTAAGCTTTTGTGCGTACTGCTACAGAGCATGGATAGGATAAATGTTCGACGTGCGCGGTAGATTAGTGGTGAAATGTGACGAAAGGGTGTGGGTGTAGGGGGTAAATTTCATAAAAGAAGAGCGTCAACGCCATCTTCGCGATTAATAACAACCAAGTCTGTTCGCTTCTTCAAGCGTTCAATCCACTGGCGTTCATTCAGTCGTCTTTGCAGCGTGTCTTCTGGAGCCGCTTCGAGGACGAACACGGACATGTTGTGGTCTTTGGCCGAGAATTTGTGCGCCACGAGAGTATCTTCCTGGTGGTTGACGGAGAAGCGGTGGTTGTTCATTTGTTTTCTGAGCATGCAGCCTGTTTCGCCGACGTAGACTGCGCTATAGGTCGTGTAGCCTATGAGGTAGACGACGTTGGTCGATCGGCATGCAAAGTGGCGTCGTCGTCTTCGTTGGATGTCGCCACGGGTCGCGTTACTAATTCATGGAGAAGTTTTACATTTTAGCTCTTTGCATTAAAAGTACCGGGCTGGGCTGAACTGCTGGTGGATGGAAGAGGTTCCGAAGGTTTTTTGTGGACGAGCAGGTCGCGCAAATTCCTTGGCCGACGGAATGAGATGAAGGGCCGGTCGAAAACGTCACAGGGATGAGGGCTGACTTGCCGGTTGGGTAACGCTTTGTCAAGAATGGTTTTTAGAGGTGATAGTCGGGGGTCTCACGTGCATACCAAAGGTACTCTGCGCTCGCTCATAGCTTTTTTTTGGGTAACGCTTTGTCAAGAAGGGTTTGTAGAGGTATTAGTCTGGGATCTCACGTGCGTACCAAAGGTACTCTGCGCTCGCTCGTTGTTTTCTTTGACGTCTTCAGTGCATCCTGCCGTGGTATTGATCTCACTTTCTCCAGCTGTCGTTCTATCAGTGTTGGTTGGTATCCGCGGTCTGTTAGGAACGTTGTGAGCTCCGCAAAACGCTTTTCCAAAGTTTCGGGCTCTCTGATGATGGTGTAGAGGCGCGGACCCAGACCGTAGGGAAGGTTTCGATGAACATGAGGTGGATGATTGCTAGAAGGCAGAAGATATTGGTGTGTGTCCGTCGGTTTGGTGTGTAGGTCCGTCAAGAGTTGTTGACCTTTGATGGTGGTATACACATCCAGGAACGCGACCGATCATCCGTACACGAAGATAAATTCATTGTCCGGATGGCAGTTGTCCGCGTGAGCAATGAAGCGCTTCAATGACTCTTCATCGTGGAGCCTGAGGCCGAAGATGTCATCAATAAATCGACAGTAAAAAGCCGGGGTTTTGTCGTCTGGCGCTGTTGCGAGGATAGCCTCTTCCAGTCAACCCATGAATGGGTTGGCATAACCGGGGGCCACCCTTGTGCCCATTGCTATCCCGTGGATTTAAAATTAGTGGCATTCTTCGTATCTGAAAGCGTTTAGCTTTAACACAAGTTTGGCCAGATCGATGATGTCAGCTGTTGGTGGATCCTGTGTTGTTCTGTACCAGTACGCACACAAGCACACATATATACCCACTTCCTACTCAAAATCTTTGAGTGGCTGAGGAAGCCCGATGGGCGAAACGTCGCACTCTATTCTTCTGCCTTCTCTTCTTCTTTTCCAAGTAAGTTTAATTCTTGTATGAGTCCCACGCTGGTGCCGGTAGCATACTGCTAGACCCTAGAGGCTCGAGATCCAGCCCATAGTGTGCTAGGCAATCACCATTACGCATAAATTGGGTAGTTCCCGACCTTCGCCAATTTCGTCACGTTCGGCGACATCGATCCTGATCTTCATGTTCCATTGCGTAGGCATGAGGCACGGTTAATAGATGCTGCGTCTGCTATCCTATGGCGTACACTCTGAACACCACCTCTGCCACGAATGTCATTGGTCTAGCTATGACGGACAAAAAAACAAGCTGTCTACCAGTTTGGCGATATACTTCGCCTTCAACTAAACTCTGTGATACTCTGAGGAGCCATGTCTACACGTATTGTGACTTGGCCGCATAAGTAGACATTTCCCATTAGCATTCTGGTCTCACTCTATAATTATGATCGTAATGGAAATGCTGTCGGTCCTAATTCCCTTCGTCAGCTGTCGCCTCCTTCTTATAGGTAAGGGTTCAGCAACTCCGCTGTTGCCAGTTAATTTGTCTAACCTTTAAATTCCGGTTAATAATTTAAGTAGGTGAACAGCGCTTGTCCACAAGAACTAACAGCTCTGACTCCTCATGCTTTCCCAGACCGATAAAATATCAAAACCGAACTTGTATAGGAGCTGGGCATCCAGTTTCCGGTAGTTTCCGCCCTTCAGCTTGTCAGTTGCACATGGCTGTTCAACTAGCCTGAGAGTGCAGTATTCTAGTTTTCTTTCCTAACCACTTCACGGGTCTCTGCTGCCTAGGTAATTACTTCGGAATGATTACAAGGGGACAGGTTGGCTAAAGTTGTAATCATGACATCCTATGTATGCTGTTGGCGTGCTTTTCCCTTCTTTCGGGCTATTTCCTACTCTATGAATCCTGACGTCAGTAGATATTGAACTCAACAGTCAAGGCTCAAAGGCACTTAAGGCGGGTACGTGCCTGAATGCTCCTACGGGGGAGTCGCCTCGATCAAACTATTTCCATTCTGCCTTTGAATTGGCCAAAACGGCACTTGCACCTTTCCTTTCGAAGAAATTTCCCCATACAGCAGGTAGTGAGCCAGAGCTATCAATCGCCTGACCAAGCGATCGTCTGAGCGTTAACTACTCTGCTGGACACGATGGATCAACCGAGCAGTTTCATACTGTATTTTCTATGTAAATCATCGTCCTAAAGTCCAGGTAGCACTTTTCAGTAGAATCCCCTGCACCACTCGCGGCATGAACGCTGAATTCGGTAAATTGGAGGACAACAACTAGCCACTCGCATCATACAATACTGAAAAGTGTTGTACTGCAGCACTTTTCAGTATCCGCTGCAAAATGAAGGAGGCACAATTGCAGGCGTACTTCGCCGGTTATTCCACATGGGCACTCCGTTAGATCCCGACAGAGCATCTAGTGGAGCAGATAGCCACCAGCTAGTTCTTAGCACACTGTGCTCATTTCAACTGATGAGACTGGAAAGAGGTGAGAGGTGGCCTGAGACTCATGCTCAAACATATCTTCTGCATACGGTCGGTCGAGGGAATAATTATTTGGCTTGTGGGTAGACTGCTGAATTTCCTTTGTATACAGCCTCTCAAAATGGGCATGCAGAAGTGGCATATGTTAGTGTATCAGCTGTAGCAGCTGTGAATCACCTGGTGCATATCCATAGTTATCATTATGATTACAACATATCTAAGTCAGACAGAAATATAGGTAACATTGTAGAATAGAGACTTCTAAATGTGCAGAGAACCAGGTGTACACGTAGATCTTCAGAGCAGGTCTATATCCATAACAGCTCTGTGTGAAATTGCAGCAATGTGTAGTCTGTGTGCGGCCAATACGGTAGAACACTTCTGTATACAGTTTCTCTAAACGGACATACAGAAGTGGCATTAGTTAGAATCTGAGCTGGAGCAGCTGTGGATCACCTGATGCACGTCTGTGGTATTCATTATGATTACAATGTACTTAAGTTAGACAGATACATTATCTACATTATAATTAGTCTTATGGAAGGAAAGAAAGAGATTAATAGCTGATGTGCAGATTATCGATGAGCATGTAGATTTTCAGAGAAGTTCCTTATCTTAGATATGTAAGTGAAAATGAAGGATTGCGCTGTATTTCCGTGCACAGGACGGCGACACTTCTCTGCACATAGCATCCTATTGGGGAAACAGAGAAGTGTGTGCTTTTCTGATATCAGCTGGAGCAGATGTTAACAAAGTTAACAAAGTGAGTGTCTTTCCTTTAACAAGTATCTACAAAGTACCCTGTGAGAACGAAATGTTGACAACACCATTGGAAGAAGAGAATGAAGATGGCATTGGTGGAAGAAAACCTCAGAGACTTCTAGTTGTATTTCTAAATTGGCAAAGTATAATAAGGCTATTTTTGCAGATACAGTTTAAAGTGTATGACTGAAGTCACTGTATATGAAAGCCAAAAACTGCAAATGTCCGCACCATTCCATATGACTCGTCTTCTGCTGATGGCAAAGTGCTGCACGACGATGTACTTTTGCCACCCACAGCGGATTTCAGTTGCAGAGTCAGAAACCACTTGATCACGTAGCATGCCCACTAGTGGTGTGTATCAGATCTCAATGAGGTAAACATGTGATAGGTGAACTTTTGAGAATTCCGTCAGGTTTCAGACAATAGTATAGTTGTACATGAAAAATCTGAAGAGTTGGTGCGTAAGAAGTGACAAGTTGGTGGAGAGAGTTGGCACAACTACACTAAATAAACTGTATACTACTGTGTACTGTGTACAGTGTACACTACTAAATTTAATGCAGTCCTGAATTCGACGTACAGAGGAGTAAACCAAATTTGCACAGGAAAAACAGCTCCATAGACAGCTTGCGAACTGCTCAGCTCCTATGCAAATTCGCGACTTAACTGTCTAACTTTGGGAAGGCCGGGAAGAGGGTGAATCCAGGGGCAAGTCAGGGGAAATTTATGCAAGGCTAGGCGGGGTGAAGGCAGAGACATGGTTTGGGCACTGCAGGGGCAAGGCAGGGGCAAGAAAGTGGCCAGTCTGTGGTAACGCAACTTCTTGGGATAGTTTCTGCCCCTGTCTGTTGTCTACGACCCGCTATGTGCAGTATTTTCAGTTATCTTTCTCTAGCGACGTCACAGGTGCTCTACTAATATGGTAATAGCTTAGAAACTAGTAGAGCTCGTTCGCTGACAGCGTACTGCTAAACGTTATATATAAAACACGACGTTTTGCAGCCTTGGAATATTTTGGAAATGTGCATGTTTCGCCTCTGACAGCACATCTGAAATTCCCTCTTTGGCAACTGTTGCGGTATCTGCAGCTCAAGTCCGTAGACCAAGGGGAAACGTCGAGTAGTCTCCACACGTGCGCCCATACACGAGCAGGCGGACGCACAGTAGACACCAGTGTTGTCGGGTGTCTCGTCTGAGATTCTGAGAATGCTAGTTCGTTCCATGCTAGAAGAGCCAGTCTCGGATTTAGACCTCTTCGTCTAAACGCTTGATGCTGCTCTTGTCCGGTTGCTCATCTTGATGCCTCACTGAGTCAGCGTTCATCCCTCTCTGTGCAATCGTGTTCTTGTGCTGTTCTCAGTTGCTCAGGCACTTCTAGTTGTCGTTGTCTGAAGTGCCCGTCGTCTATCACCCAGCTATGTAATCTCCGCCATTCAGCGACGTATAATGTTCTCAGTGTAAGTGCAGTCACCGTTCTCTCTGCGGCTGTCTCCTCCTTCGTCGATCCCGCTCATGCTCACAGCGCGTTAAACAACTTGAAAATTACGTTCTTCAGCTAAGGACTTACTGATACATCAGAGTTGTCCTTCTGTTCCATGGCAGAAAAGCAAGTCCCAGGTCTAGACCTCTACTTCTGGACGCTGCTCTCGATCTGCTGCTCGTCTGGTTCCCTCAGCATTTATCCGTTACTGTGCGGTCGTTATCTGCTCTTGTTTTCAGTTGCTCTGGCATTTCCAGTTTACCTTGTCTAGGTTGTCCCCGCTTCAGCTCGGCCGACTCGGGTAGTCCCACGTGTATGCTCATTACGCAGTGGAGCCTGCTCCCTCTGGCAACTTACCAGCGCATTTCTGCAGGATACCGGACTCTCGCTAACTTCTCTTCGGCATCATGAAAAATGTATCTACCCACTGCAGCTGACGAATGTGAATAGAATTGAGCTAAACAGTTCGATCTGGTTGAATGTACATCTGTCCCTTTCCAAGTTGCCTAGATGCACTTCCTTGAGTAATTCCAAATGCGAGTATGGTTTGCGTATTACAATTATACAGTAAGAGTACCTCCGGCGACAATGAATGCGGGCGAGTCTTCTATCCCGTATGCCATTGAGGACCTAGAGAGCGCCGGGAACTACTAGTGGTTGTAAGGAAGTCCCGAGATCGGGCAGAAGGCGGCCAATGCGGCTGCATCGTCGTAAACACACTCTGGTGCTATGGCTTTAATCATACATTTGAGCGATAGAGGACATCTAAAAGACGGCCATATGCGATTATCGCTATAAACGTAACTGTGAGGGCGATCACCCTGTATCTATTCCCTTAGGGTACTTTGGGATTCATGGGCAGTGGTCTGCTAAGGCTCCTGTCGGCCGTTCGCATTCCTATTTGCCCTACTCTCACGATCCATAGCCACGTGATTTGCGAGCTCTTGTCCTCTTCCGTCGGCCGTTCGCATTGCTATTCGCACTCACGATCCACTCGATTTACGAACACTTGTCTGTTGCTGGCGGCTGCTAGCGCTGCTATTTACACTACTCTCACGATCCACGCGACTTACGAACACTAGTCTTTTCTTGTTTGTATTCTATACATATATGAGCAGCAACCATCCTCTCGATGTCCGGAATAACGCCACCCCCCAAAGGAAACTTTACGAGTCGGGATCGATCAATATGCTAGTCCACGTCAGACGCCATCTAACGTACCACTCCTAAGCCACCCCAACAGCGCAAGATTCCTTGAGAAACCTAGAGAATTATCATGATCTATGCCAGATCTATATCGCGCCCTTCTCGCCCTTCGCGTGAGTCGCACTGCTGGCACCAATCTTCAGGAGAGTCGCAATGCACTACTCGTGTCAGGAAACTCTTTTTTCAGTGATCATATCCACTGCGTCGAAAGTGCCAGTAGTGTGAACAGCACTGTCCTGGCCATTTACGCTACTGAGAGCGAGGGCAGGCGATGGAGAATAACAATTTCACACGGCGATCGCAGGCCAATCGCGCTCTTGTGCGACTCTTTTGCGCACTGTAGTGCTGTCATCGCCTGCTACAAGTGGCGGTCGTATGGGGCTATCGCAGGCATAATATTATGCTTTACATGTACTAGTAGTTGTAATGCTACGCAAAGGACACTTTGAAGTATTCTGCTCTACATTGCATACATGACTAGGACCGGGTTGCTATAAGTTGCAACATAGCTAAGCGGTTTTGGTTGCCACAAACGAGGTTGTAATTGTGTTTACAGCGACAGGATTCCTTGAGCTAATGCTCATCATGCAGTCTACCATGTAGATCTAGAAGACGCGACTAAAACAAATCTACTTGCACGAAGCGCAGTGTCGGCATGCTAGAAATTTTGCAGCTTGGCGGAAACAAATCCACCTACTGACTCATGCAGTGGAATGCATGCAGGTGGATTTGATTCCGCCAAGCTACAACATTTCCAGCATGCCTACACTGCTCTTCGTACACGTAGGTTTGTTTTTTAGTCTTTTAGTCACCTCTTCAACTGCATGAGTCATGTGGCCCTTTCCCGACAGTCAAAAGTTCGGAGGTCTTGGCAACAGCTGCAATCGAATCAGCCGTGGGCCCTGGACTCCCTATCGCCATCGATAATAGAGAAAACACTTTCAAAAGTTCAGCGCTCTGATCGATAGACAAACGACTCGAGGAGAGTCGGCCTAGCAGAAGTTATGCTTACTTTGATTTTTCTACGGTATCCGGTTATCCGGTTAGGCAAAGGAGCAAGTTGGACTAGGGCCTAGGGCGGTGCACAACGAATCAGGGAAAGTCGGTCACTGAGAGGATCAGCGCTGGCGTCTAGAATTTGTTCCTCTTCCCTTTTCATCACACAGCTTCAGAAAGGTTTCTCTCAGGAGATGTATTTAGAAATGTAGACCTCGGTTCATGGCATACATTATAAACAGCTGCAGCTGCGCTGCATTGCTCGGTTGAAGTATGTACGCTCTACAATCATACATTTTGATGCGGGAAAAAGACGCGATTAAGCGCGCTGGCCAGTAACAGTTGCAACGTGATGGACACACACACAGACACAGACACACACAGAAACAGACACACACACACACGCACGCATGCACACGAATTAATAGGCTGTGAAGCCTTCCTCAGTCCCCGTGCATGGGCTTGATGATGGCAATTAATTGCTGTTAGCGTGCTGGTCACGTAACCGGCTCACAGATATAACTGGGCCTGTGCGTGCGTGCGTGTGTGTGTGTGTGTGTGTGCGTGTGTGTGTGTGTGGTGAGTGTGTGTGTGTGGCGAGCGTGTGTGTGGTTGTGTGTGTTGTGTGTGGGTGTGTGTGTGTATGCGAGTATGTTACAGGTGCCGTGATAACGTGGGGCGTGCACTCCCATCACAATTACATGTTAGCCATACTAAGAGCCCTTCTTAGTGTCCACCTTCACCTTTGCAACTGTGTAGTCAACTGTCTAGGGCTGTAACACAGAGTGTAACCTCCCAGGACCAGAGAGCAGTTTTCGGACATTTTCCCTAGAGTCATCGAGCATTTCGAGCGACGAGCCCAGTGATGTACATGTACATGTCATTAGCGGGCTGATTCGTAATTTTAGCGTGTCGGTGGATACATCTATAGAGGCTGGGCAGGGCAATACACCTGCCGATGATGAGGGAATCAATTTCATCATTGCATGAATCCCTGAAGGGTTAACCCTATTATTACCAGAGGGGGGGGAGGGCATCGCAATTGTGCCCCCTCTCCCCTAAGAAATCTGGCCTCTCTCTCATCACAGGTAGATGCAGCAGCCTGATCATCCTCCTTGACTTTCCATCGTATGTTCGGCGTCCATGTTTTCCAGATGTACCTCGGACCTTACCATGTACGCATTCTGGAAGTGACTTGCGTTCTCAACACTGCCACCGAGCTAAAGTTACATGGAGAACTCCCGATTTCTCATCCTTTGACTGCCTGCTGGAGTCTGGGGCCTATAATAGGAGGATGCTATCTATATGTATATCGGATGGCTCAATGACTTTGTCTATATGCAAATCTCCGCTCGTCTGACAGCGAAAAATGTCTAAGTTGAGGACTAGCTCATCTGCGCATCTGAAAGCTAGGGCAGTGCCATTTGCTGTCAGTCTGGAACAGCAACTTGACTGCACATGGCGTAGGTGTGCTCAAATACAGCATGTTCTGGGATAGGACATGCATGTGAGTGCAGCAGAAAGGCAGACAATGTAGCCATTGATGAAGTAGCAGAAATTGAGCCGCGGAGGCTGCCCGCGTGCTCGGGATGGGGCAACGTAACTGATTGTCCAGACCTAGGCTAGAACCTGGCCATCCCCGAAACTAGCTCACCTCGGCCACTCCCGTAACTTCTAAAGTCCTCAATTTTTGTATGTTAAACTTTTGATATTTTTGCGCTTCTTTGTAGATTTATCTGAAACGTTACTAGAGAGTTGCGCATATCCTACCGGAGAATAAGTTAGAGCATTTAGAATGTCAGAAAATGTAGAAATGACAATACCTTTTGGACTGCAGCCCATAAAATAGAATAGCAGAAAATTTTTTTTGGAATGCGTAGTCAGCTATTGTGCGTCCGAATGTTAGACTGAAAACAGGGAAAATAAAACGATACAGCTAGCTCAGGATATCACCTTAGGTGGCAATTCTGGGAACTAGGACTTTTTGTTCATCTAACGCTCCTGGCACATTTTGGTAACTGACAGGTACATATCAGTAGAGGTGGTTCAATGATGATGTGGGGACTGGCCACACAGTGGAGATAAAAGGATGTCAAATCAGCGTTTTCCTTCTAATCTGTAGATTGCCTGAGGTTACCGGCCGCTGCCCTTAATGTCTACATTAGATATAGGTGCCATATGTCAGTGTAGCTATGTTATGTCGTGTGCGAACAGAGCGGAAAAACGCCTCTCGATATGGCGTCTGCCAGAGGACATAGAGAAATTTGCTCTCTTTTGTCGTCAGCTGCAAAATCTGCTGACTCGCCAACAAAAGTGAGTGTGCTGGAAGTTGTTTGTGTGAATTTTGCAAGTCACAGATGCGTGGCCTTTGAATGTAGACGTAGGCATAAACTCAGGTGACGTCCTTGTCATAATTTACTTTCATTGACAGTAACTGTGTGGTCAATAGTTGCAGTTTTTTGCCTTGGTTCTTCCTCTGTAGAACCATACATATACCACTGTAAATTTGGGGATAAGCAAGTGTAAATATTTGTTCAGCGTCATTCTACGCTTTACTTTGTACTTTGTTTAAACATGTATTGTGTGAACAGCAGAAGATCATGTAAGCATTTTGGTGATCAGTGCCAAAACTAGTCTAACAAAGACTGCACATACCACTAGTCATATGACTAATATCTGTACATGCAGCTGCCAGTATAGGCAAGGTTGCCACTCTCACCTTGGCATATACAGTCTCTGTGTAAAGTTACTAATGGATATAGGAAACTACTGGATGTGTATCTAGAGAATTGATCATACTCTGATGACTACTACAGTGGAGATGATCTTGATGATGAAATGTTGCAGCATCTAGAATTTAGAAATTTGCCCCTCCTGGAAAAGAGGTGCCTGGTGGAGAATTCTAGTTTTGGTTATCATACTCATTCATATACATATCTGTAAATATACTGTATTCATTATTGGAATGTTACACGGAGTTATCCAAGGATATGTCGCCATTCTAGGGATGAATCAATTTCTGGCGCATGTGCCTAAACATTCAGTGCATAGATCCAGTTCATGTGTTAATTGTGACCATGGGACTGTTAACGTTAGTTGTGCTACAAGTTCACTACCTGCATGCTAAATCTCTGTCCTCCTAATCTGTAACACATCTCTGAAGTCATCTCTGTGTGCCCTCTGCAGAAACAAGCTGGACGAACAACTAAACAGATACCTGGCGACTCTGCAGTTAGTCATGCTGCCTATGAAGGTGTGTACTGTAGATACCATCAGATAGAATTGCAGATAAGTCTGTTGCAGCCTGGTCACTGAGTATGTACACAGAGATGCACCATTCCAAGTCTACAAGAGAGCACTTGGTGAGCTGCAAAAGACTAGAAAATTCTAGTTGTCCATATGCCTCTCTCTCATTCAATGCTTTGGTGTTTGGAGTATGACTTTCTATTACCAATATGTATTTGCGCTAGAAAGTTTTAGATATGATATGAACTCATCTCAAGCAGAAAAGTCGCTCAGTTGAGGATTTCCCTGTCTCAGGATATTTCGTAACAGCAAATGTAAAAGTGCCTGAATTATCTGTTGGTTCAATTGATCAAGTCTATGCTAGTATTGAGCAAAATATGTAGTGGGAGTTCAATCTTCATAGCCTCACTCACCACTAGCAGAATATCTGTATTGATGCCATTTAGAAATTCTACACTGCCGATTGAGCATTTTACCATGGTTTCGAGGTCAGTCAAATAATTGCCAGCTCCAACAAATCAAGCATTGCTTGCTGTAACTCTAGATAGGGCTTCTGTGTTTGTGATTTTCTGTCACTATGGCACATGAAGTCATTTTGCCTGAGGTTGAAATTTAAGACAATTACAGCGTTGACAGTTCAGGTGAAGACTTACCCACAAGGAAGCATGTAAAAGGAGTTCAGATACACAATCGTTTCTAATTTACCATACAATGCAACTACAAAATGTGTTAATTGTCAAGGAGAATACCTGGACAACTTCCAGCAACGAAATACCAACTCTGGTTTCATGCAGAGGTTGGAAAGAGGAGAAAATGATGATACTAGAGAAAACGATGATATCCATGATTGAAAAAGTTAAGGCTGTCCGTGGAAACTGATGTGCGTTTCATGTTTGTGCTCACTATTGTGTTAGAACTAAAGCAGGCGTATGACTCAGCCATTCTGGAAAAACAAGACCTGGTGAGGCACCTGGAGAGGGAACAACAGACTTCTCAAAGACTGCAACAAGAGATGGAGAGAGCCCACCAAGAGACTAGAGAGGAACTACAAAGACAGAGATCAGTGAATCATCAACTGCAAGAACATGTATGGGAGCATGCATCAATGTATCTACCTATTTCAGTACATCTCTCATGATCTAGCCATAAAATGGTTGCAGATATTTACCATGTATTCAATAATTTGCTGTAAACACTAGACACATACTCAGTTGAACACTAAAATGAACTTAGGTAGCAGGATCAGTGAACGCCAAGTCTACACTCAGTGGACATGCGGGATGCTATATCAGTGTCCTCTCTGTCATCACAGTCTGCTCAGGAGTTACAACAGCTTTCTGTTACCTCTCAAAGGCAACAGCAAGAGATGGAGAGAGCACACACAGAGACAAGAGAGGAAGTAAAAAGGGAGAGAGGAGTGATTCGTCAACTGGAACAACAGGCATGGCAAAATGTGTAAATATACCTGCATATTTCAATTAGTTTAAATGTATGATATAGCCAACCAATGGTACCAGAGATAAACCATGAATTCCACTATCAGTCGTATATCCTGAGCACATACTCAGGTGAACACTGAAATGAAATGAGATAGCAGCTAGTAAACACCAACTGCTGCATTCAGTGGACATGCGTAATTTCATTTCTGTCTCCTCTGAATCATCACTATCTCCTTTCGAACTTTCTAGTTTATTTAACTAGCATGCATACTCTTCTTCCCTAAACTTCAGCAGATACTTTAGCAACTGAAAGTTTAAGGTACTTATTTCAACATCTGTCTCTGTGAAAATTTCTCACTCCTTCAATTAGGTCTGTTTGTTTATAGCTTCAGGAGATGACTGCTCAAATTGTGGCTCTGAATGAAACGATTGCACGAGATGCAGCAGAGAAAGAACAGTTGAGAGTTCAGCTGCAACAACATATCGCAGCAGTTGCAAAGGGCACACTTCCTACTGCTTTCCAGGTTACAGTGAAAATTTAAATTTTTTTAGAACATATATGCACGCAGGTTTGAACAACCAATAGGCTCTGCCTTAACTGCATTGTTAGCTTCCTCTATATACTATCAAATCGGAAACGTTGCACAGGGCACACTTCCTACAGCCTTCCAGATGACAGTGAAGATTTAAATATTTATTTGAACATATATGCATGCAAGTTTGCATAACAATAGACTCTACATTAAGTGCATTGTAGCTTCCTCTATATACCATCAAATAGGAAACGTTGCATGTAAGGACAGAACTCATATATAAATTGCGTTAGCCAAGTAGATACAGGTAACACTACGTGTAAGGAGAGGACTCATACAAATTATGATCAATGGCACTCTTTATTAGCCTTCTTGTGAACACAATTATATAAATATGTGTATGCAGTTAGACCAGTAGTGCATGTTTTTTTGCGTGTATGCACAATTCATTGAGATATTGACAATGGAATGACAAACCATTTATCACATTACATATCCATCTATGCAATTTGGAGTAACCATATGGCTGTAGTTGCCAGGTTATCATGGACACACGCAATGTGCAAAACGTAATCATTCATTTGTACACATGATGTCAGTAGTACTAGCCTAACTGACGCAGAGGGATGTGATCAGTGATGTGACGTACACTAGATGATGCCACCAGCTGAACTAGAAGAGAGATAAGGTGTCCCTGATGTATTATGCTAGCAGGTGCTATCTCTACATCACGCCTTGTCTTCCAGTTGCGATAAATAATTATAACAATGTAAAAGCAATTTATTAAGACACTACAAGTGAGTAGATAGTACAATCTTAGAAGACGTTTCTGCGTCTACGCCGTCATTAGTTCTAGACATTGAGACAACTGAGAAAACTCAACACTGGCTGTGCCGATATACTGGCGGTGGGACCATGCACATGCGCATGGCTGTACGAGGATGTACAAATGGCATGTGTGAGCAGGTGTGGGTATGTGTGAAAGGTTGTACGTGTATGGTCGTGCAGCAAAAGTATGTGTTGTAACTCTTAACGAGTTCTGATGTGCAACTCAAGCGTCAACTGCTGATAATCGTGACAATGCAATTGAGAGGACGGCAAGAAAGCTACATAACAATGGCTATCCCGATTCATGGCTGCAGCCATCGAGACATTCCATGACCAAGCGAACAAAAGAGAAACGACGCACGCGTCTTTCCCTCTAGATTCCATACGTCACAGACAAATTTAACCACAATGTCCATCGCATCTTAGAGAAACACAACATCTCGGCCCGTGTCATCAACAACCAAGGAACAACGCTGCAAGAGCTATTGAAACCAAAAAGGATGAATGCGAAGAAATGCCGATGCAAGTTCTGCCCCGCCCTGAACATCTGCCATATGACGCACGTGGTCTACCTAGCGACCTGCTTGCTATGTAACCGGACGTACATCGGCATAACCACCCGCTGTCTACACGAACGAGCAAGGGAACATGTTACACCAGCAAAAGACAAGACAACATATTCAGCACTTGGAGAACACTACTTAGAAGAGCATGCAGACAAGGCACCAAACATTAAATTTGAAATCCCTGCACAGCAACAAGACGCCCTCCCCCTCCAAATCGAGGAGACTATGTTCATCAAGGCCAAGAACCCGACAATGAACCGTTGCCAGGAAGAACTGCGTACAGGCTTTCTCCCATAGTTTCTTTCCTGTTCTCACCTTACACCCGCAAGTCCTTGCTACAAAATTCGCAGTCTTCTTGTTCATCGCAGCACAGCTGTGACATTATTTCGAATTCACCACAATAACAAACACATACTTTTGTTGCACAGCCATACACGTACAACCTTTTACACATCTCCACACCTGCTCACACATACCATTCGCACATCCTCGTACAGCCACACGCATGTGCACAGCCCCACTGCCGAAATATCAGCATAGCCAGTATTGAGTTTTCTCAATTGTCTCAATGTCTAGAACTGATGATGGTTTAGACGCTGAGACGTCTTCTATGTTTGTACTATATACTCACTTATGGTGTCTTTATAAATTGCTGTTATCATCCGTCAATATGCGTGTGAGTTCAGAAAAGTTGTTCTCAGTGTTATAACAGTGTATGTTGCAAGGTCAGTATAACATAGAAAACTAGACGTAATTGGTATCAAATTGTCCATTCTGCCCTTTCTTCACTTGCATTCAAACAACTCATGGCTAACATAGACATGCTACATCTTTGTACGGTATTGATCAACTACAGAGTATGTCCATGTCGCCCATGATGATGTCTGACAGCGCCAGAGCCAGGTTTTTTGAAATGCGCGCTCAGCTAATAGAGAGTCAGATGCAAGAGATCTATGCTCTGTTTACTAGCAAGGTGAGCCTAAACTGCAGTAATTACATGACACTCAGAAGTTAGTGTTGTACATCAGCATGCCAATGGTGGGCAGAGACTGAAATGAAGAGGCAGTGTGTCCTAGAGTGTGAGAGACCTAGAGCTGCAGAGGTTGATATTTGAGTGAAACTTTGATAGACAGGTCAACTTAAGTTATTATAGTGAGCAAATGGTATCTAGTGAGCTAGGATCTCAGCTGCATGCAAGAGAAAACAGTTCCTTTGGGACACGCTCTTATGTACATACCTCTCTGAATACAGTGATTTGACAAGGAGGGCATAATCATATTCTCTAAGTATTCTGTAAAGTATTCTCCTTTTCTGTCATACACTGTTCTCAAATCTGAATGAATTTGTCAACAAATTGAGGATCACATAAACACACACGCAACGAATAAGGAAAGTTCTGCATTTTCATTTAGCTCGGAGACTTTGATGTCAAAAGTCTCATTGCAAGCGGCTCTGAAGGAGCAGTTTTCCTGGCCACTTGTCAAAAACCACGTCTTCGGGACCGAACAAAGGAGTATGCTTTGAAGGCAATGTTCAACATCTTCCGTTTTGCTACTGTGACACAGGTAAATCTGCTAGATGTTCAGGAATCATGTAGTCCTTTTCAGCATATGTCCTGACTAGCCCATTTGAATCTTTCTGTCAGGTTCGTCAAGCATTTCAGAATGAGTACGAGATCCTGGCTACTCTTCCCTTCCATGAGAACATCATTCGCCTCCTGGCATTCTTCTATGACCGTATGGGTGAGAACCTTCCAGGATTGGACCGCTTTGATGCTCTGCGAGACAGCGCTCGCACCTTGTCCTTGTTCCTCATCATGGACTACTTGCCAGAGAACCTGGAGGCACTGAGCCAACAGTTTCGAAACAGTGGAAGACTGACGGTATGTCATGAGAGGTGGTCTGTTAAAGGGCATAGTGTCCATTTATGGTTTGGTATTGCAATAATCTAAAAGCATGCCGTGCTCACTTTGTCTAGAACATCACAATAATGCTGTCATGTATACATGTTTAACATGCAAAGTAAAAGCTGCATCAAGCATCAAATCTACTTTGCTGAATCATGTACCAAGCCACCACAGCATGAGAAAAAGCTGCTGATTCTGGTTCATTCACAACAGCAAGGTAAGTTGATGTTTGAGCAGGTCAATGTGGCATTCCAGTTGTAATCTTGTGGAGGTGCTATTGCATGCTTAGATAGTATGTGTGATGTCACAAAATGACTATAGAAGTTATTGTCAGCATGTTCATTCCCATGACATGCACTCATGTTCAGGGGCTAATTTAAGAAAATTATTTCATAAAAAAATATCCAAATTCACACCTCTACCCTGCACTTACAGCTGCTGTTTCCACATTTTTTCTCTAGTTTGAGGTGTTTCTGGATTGGAGCCGACAACTGGCAGAAGCAGCCAACTTCCTCACAATGCATCAGGTTGTTCATCGCGACATGAAGCTCAACAACGTGTTGGTGGACCAAGACGGCAAGCTCAAAGTCTGTGACTTTGGCTTTGCCATTCAGACAGACACAGCTGAGCTGACAGTGCGCTACTTCCGCAACATGCCACTTGGAGGAAATGTTCCACATCTTGCCCCAGAGGTTGTCAGGATGTCAGCTACTTCAGGTGAGGACATGCTTTCTTACTGTATCTTCATGGCAACAGATCTAGAAAACTCACATTTTGGCACATGCCTGCATGACATTAAGCGCTGCACTATGTTTAGACATAGGCTTATGGCAATCAATTGTGTTGCTAGAAGATTAGCCTCGGTTACCCAAAATTTAACTAGTAAATTACTGTTGACTACCACTCTGTAACAAGAGATAACATCGGCAATGCCAATCCATTATTCTATTCAGATGAAACAATGTGCTAATTATTGCTATACTGATATAACACACACTGATGATTTCTGTAAGTCAGTTGCATTATTCATTTTCTGTGGTGAAACTACTTTTGACCCAGACTGATTTAGCACCCCTGTATACGAATGCAGTCTGGAAGGTAATTTCAGAAGTGAGGTGTAGTTTCTGAGAAGCAAATATCACTCAATCAAAGGTCTGTGTGAAGGTTGGTTTTAGACAGTGTTATGTGCTGCTACAGCAGTCCTCAAAGTTTGAATTGAACTTTCACGTGGATGTGTCCTGTTAGGTACACGAGATGGCATGTTGGTCAACTACAGCAAGCAGTCTGTCTGGGAGCTTGGTATCCTCATGCATGAACTGGCCACTGGACGGTCACCTTTTGAAGGTTGGTCTACTGCTGATTTTGGTCCTTTGATTTTCTTTAATAATTCTTACAGTTTGATAGCCAAGCCAAGGTCAGCAGCCTTGGTTACATTCCCACCGACTGCCCATGATGGCATACACATCCCAGGTCATCCTCTAGATCGACAAATGGGATCTGTGATCGAGCAGGCTCCTAAA